>CAUYQV010116684.1:0-112171 GCA_963574575.1 Galagoides demidoff
AAAAAAAAAAAAAAAAACAAAGTTAATGATCAAAAATAATTTCCAGGGCAGTGCCTGTGGCTCAAAGGAGTAGGGCACCGGCCCCATATGCCAGAGGTGGCAGGTTCAAACACAGCCCTGGCCAAAAAACAGCAAAAAAAAAGAAAGAAAAAGAAACAACATCCAGATATGTTAGAGAGTATTCTTGATATCTACCTTCTATTCCTTCAAAATGGTCCTCCATTTAAAAAAAAAAAAAAAGAAGAAAAACAAGAAACACAAGTAGCAAGTAAGTTCTTTCACATGAAAAAAAAGAGACGTCCTCCAAAATGATTCCTATTTGGATGTCACAGCTATACTCTACATACAAGTTTTATGTATTAAAAAGTATGTGAAAAGAAATGTGTAAAAATGATAGTTGTTTCAAGGTAGCTGGATTACAGATTTGCTTTATTGCCTTTAATATGCTCATATTCTGGTTTTCTGCACAAAAATATGGAAATGGGAAATTTCAACTTAATTTTCTATTAGCATTCCTACTTATAAATAGATGTCGGCATGGTGACTCAGAAGATCCGCTCTTCCACTTGTGTTATCTTAAGTAAGCTGACCTTTCTGGGCCCACATTTTCCTCATCTGTAAAAATGAGGGGAGTGAAGTAAATGGCCTCCAAGATCACGTTCAGTTCTGAAATTTCAAAACTATACTGACAATAAACCTGCTATTTGAAAGTAGCAAATTATCATTTCATTAATAGATTCTAGTCTTAGCAGAACGATGACTGGGAGAAAAGGAATCCCCTTTCTCCAGGCTATTTTTCGTGGGAAGGAACATTAGTTAGTGTGTGCCTCTAGGCCTCCCCAGTCATTTACACCACCCCAGACAAGAGTGATTTATTTATCAGGCTGGCCCATCAGGGGTAAGAAACTGGGCCTGTGTAATACCCCCTTATCTACTCTTTAACAGGGGATAGTTTGGATTTTTATAGCTCTATCTTTTGTCTCACCTCTCAGGTGGTTCAAAATTCTTTAGAGAAATACTATTCATTAAGTTCCACAAAACCTGAAATTTCCAAAACAAGAGTTTGCACAGTAAACACAGGCATTTACAATTATGGGTATGGCCTGTCTATCCTTAAACCTCTCTGACTGCACAGTGTTTTCTGAGTGCCACAAACTTTAGTGAAACTTCCCAAATTCAATGTTAGAAAGCATGTAATACAGAATACCATACTGGGAGAGAAAGAGAGACTCTTCTAAAGGGTACCACCATCCATTTAAAAACTCTTAAAGCAGAAATCTGAGGTTGAGGTCCAGTTTATTCCACCTTCTTTAAAAGCCTGAGTTTTTCCTCTTCTCCAAGGTATGAATGCTCTTCTTATCAAGAAATTAAATTGATTATTACATCTCAATTCTCAGCTACTACTCAGATACCAGCCCACATTGCCACTAGAGTACTCTCATTAACTCATAAATTTTATCAGCACTCTGGTCTGCCTACAAAGCTAAAATTTTTTTTCTTCATTTCAATTTTTAAAACCTCCAATGAATTCTTACAAGCCACAGAATAAAGCTCAAATAATACAGCATATCTTAAGAGATTTTCTTCTTAAAATTCTCAGTTCCCATCTACTTCTTGACACAGTATTATCATTATCTCCAAAAATCTCAAGATCTCAAGCTACCTACAATAACCAGAATTCCCTTTCATTATTCCTCTTAACCATCAAAAAACTACTGACTGGTCCTTTAAGGTTCAACACAGACATGACATCATTTATGAACTTTTCTTGATGGACAGGGTTGAAATCAGGAGTATCTTTCACTCAAATCCTATCAGATCCTCTCTATTACAATCTTACAACCTGAGTGAAGTTCCAGGACAAGATCACATGTATTTCCTGAACAGATACACCTGAGTAATATTAGCATTACAGTCATAAGTTGTATTGTCATTTGAAAGCCTCAAAGAAAACCTATGAAGTCCAGCACAGGCTACACTTACTGAAACATTTTTTTGTAGCATACCTGTAACCATCCTAAAAATAGTACCTCAGGAAACAAATATAGTAGACTATTTTTCCTTTTACTATAAATTTTTTCAATATCAGGAGAGTCGCCTTTCGGGAGGGCTGCAAGATAATTTTATATCAGGTAATGAGCACTGTGGACATCTATGTCTGCAATGTTTCATTTCTTTAAATAGAAAAATACAAAGCAAATACAAAGATGGGTGGTAGGTATCCAAGTTACCATACTATTTATTTTCTTTACGTTCAAAATCCTTTATAATAAAAATGATAATTTGGCAGAAATAAGTTCTTAGTGACTCTTAGCTTATTTGCCCAAGTTCCACTGAAATTTATCTTTATTTCGTTGTCTCCCTTTAATTGTTCTCTGCCTTTAGGTCCATAATTCTTGTGTGTCTAGCAACAATAAACTGACTTCTCTAATTTGACCCTTAATGGAGAATTTTTCCTAATTTTTTTTTATATAGGTATTACATTTTTGCATCAACTGACTGGTAAATGGTAACACAATTTTCTTTTCTCTTTCAGTAAAGTGATGCCTGTGGTACATACAGGCTGTGTTAAGTATGAATCACTTCTCCTTTAAGGACTTTAAAAAGAAGTATTTGCCCTGTTCCCAGCTTACAATTTTTCTGATAAGAAAGCTGCTGTTAAAATTGATTGTGGCTTTGGAAAAATGAATTCTGTTCCACCTTTATTTTTGTTCTTTTGTATGTAAAGTTTCTTTCTTCTCTGATTACTTTCAAATTTTTCTCGTTATCACTGATTTTAAGCAATTTGATTATGATGCACCTTAGTGTGATAGTCTTCATTTTTCTTGTAGTTGGATTCTTGAAATACCTTAAATCAGTGAACTTAGTGTTTTCACTAAATTCAATTTTTTTTTAGCATTATGTCTTCAACTATTCTTTTCATTCCTCTCCTTCTTTTTGGAATCCGATTATACATACATTTCTTGCTGCTATTTGTTGTGATGGTGGTGTTGCTTGTTTAGAGACTTCCATGCTAATGGTGTAAGGTCAATAGGCTTTGTGGTGTAGGGACTTGAAATCTCAGCTTGATCAGCTTAATAGTAGCTCATTGTTAGATAAGATCTCCTTAACCACCTGGAACCACTCTGTCTCCTCCCAGTCTTTGCAGTTCTCTTTCTTAGTGGTAGGGCACACTTTGGAGAAGGTTCAGGATGGGCTACTCCAAAATACAGCATCTTGAAAACTGAGGAAATAGCAGAAGCAAGAAAGCCACTTGACCTGCCCCTGCTGGCCCTTTTTTTTTAAGCAGTCCATCAAACATAGGGTACTTTCTGACTCTCTCCCTCCCTTCACCCCTGAAGGAGTTAACCTCATGAAACAGGGGACTTGCTCCATATCAGGAGAAGAGGAATGTCACACTGGGATTCCAGGAAGGAATCTAAACAGGCCTTGCTAAGTTCCTGGTCCCCTCAGCCTCCACCCATGATTATCACTATTAGATCACACCCTTTTGTCTTCCAATTGTAGTTTTGGATGACTATACATAAAAATATAAATTTTTACCCATTTCTCTGAGTCTTCATTCCTAAAGACCCCCATGGTGCATACAATTTTTTTTTTTTTTTTTTTGATACAGAGCCTCAAGCTGTCCCCCTGGGTAGAGTGCCAGTGGCATCAAAGCTCACAGCAACCTCCAACTCCTGGGCTCAAGCGAGTCTCCTGCCTCTGCCTCTCAAGTAGCTGGGACCACAGGTGCCCGCCACAACACCCGGCTATTTTTTGGTTGCAGCTGTCACTGTTGTTTGGCGGCCCAGGCTGGATTCGAACCCGCCACCTTAGGTATATGTGGCTGGTGCCTTAGCCACTTGAGCCACAGGCACCGAGCCAGCACATAAAATTTATGCTAAATAAATTTATATCCTTTTCTCTCTCTCTCTTTTTTTTTTTTGGCCAGGGCTGGGTTTGAAGCCACCACCTCCGGCATATGGGACTGGCGCCCTACTCCTTAGAGCCACAGGCGCCACCCCCTTTTCTCTTATTAATCTTTTGTTATTTAAGGCCTCTGCCATGAATGTTGCAGTGGCTGAGATAAGAAATCTCTTCTACCCTACACTTGCAACACATGCTAAGAAATAAAGGACTCTGCCTCAACCCTGCCTTAGCCCTCACTTCTGGTTTGTGGAGCCTCTATCAGCCAAAGGTGAGAATTTATGACCTTTTTAGGTATTTCCTGAGCCTGCTCACAGCTTTAGGTATGCCTATAGTCTTCTGAATTCCCAGAAATGTGTCAGAGCTTCTTCACCCCCCGCCACCAACTAGGCCACCCTCACCCCCATGAACATTTCATTTGTCAGCTTTTCCTATTAAATTTTTTTCTTTAGCAAATTATCTGTCCCAACTGCTATCACTAAGGCATCAGAAATGTAAAACAATTGTTTGTGACTGAAGGAATTCAGAAATATTTTACCTCCAAAATATATCCTTTGACATATTTTGAGATGGCTACCATATGTCTCACAGATAAAAGCAACACTTGCAAAGATGTCTTTTGCAGAAAGGAAATTTACACTGTAGAGAATGCAGCCAGGTCTATCCTTCCCCAATCTAGAAAAGATTAACTGAGAATATAATACCTTTTAAGGCCCTCATTCTTTAAAATCTCTATACCTCACTAAAGAGCTGAATCTTCATCTTCTAAGGGTTCTATGTATACAAATTGAAATAAATTTATGTAGCTTTTCTCTAGTTTATCTGGATTAACCTCTATTGTGGATTAAATTTTCAGCAAATCTTCTGACGGTGAAGGAGCAGTTTTCCCTTTGCCTCAACATGACAAACACCGGCCCTACTCCTCCCCTTTGCGCTACAAAAGCTCTGCATCCCCTCGAATAAAGACGATCTTTTTTCTTCTTCTTTTTAGAGACATTGTTGCCATCAGTACAGTGCCATGGCATCAACAGCTCACAGCAACCTCAAACTCCTGGACCTAAGCAATCCTCTTGCCTCAGCCTCCCAAGTAACTAGGACTACAGGCTCTCACCACGACGCCCAGCCTTTTTCAGAGATGGGGTCTCACTCTGGTCAGGCTGGTCTCGAAATTGTGAGTTCACGCAATCCACTTGCCTCGGCCTCCCAGAGTGCTATGATTACAAGCATGTGCCACCCGGTCGGCCTAAAATAATCTGTGTGAATAGAGTCATCCAGAGAATCACTGAACAGGTCAAACAATGATAATTCCATGGAAATGGGGATTCTAAAGATACACAACACCATATGCCCCTCCAGTGGCTGCCAGGGTGGTAGAATTCACCGTGATTTTGAGCTATTGGTTTTCAAGGCTACTATGGCTCTGGAGAGCTGAGTAAGGGGAAGAGGACAAGATAAGATGCCACAACATTTGCTGTTCTTTCTGAACTTATAGCCGCCTTCCTTAAATAAATGCTTCAGAATTGCTGCAAGACTTTGGTTAATTTTCTGATTTCTGAAAACAAAAATTGATTCTGACCATTTTTTGCAGTGCTGCTTTTATGAAAAGGATTTTCAGATGTCCCTGACATCACCGCACATACATGTGGCCACTTATCACGGGCTGCTGATATACCTTTCAGGCTTTTTCCCCCAGTCATATTTTCCTCCCTATTTCATCTGGGAAAATATCATAAGGTTTGTCTTCAATTTCATTTATCTTTAATTGTTCACTGTCTAAAGCACGGTTAATTCCATCCAGTGCATTGTTCATCTCATTCTTCATTATGGTGCTGATCTCCACAAGATTGAGTTGGACCTTTTTTATAACTTCCACACCTCCTAACAGATTTTTCTCTAGCACCTCAAAAATATAGAGTCGAAATAACTATTTTAATATACCTGTGTACTAATTTTTTCACTTCTGTCATTTCAGGGTCATTTTTGATTCATTTATCTCATTACACTTTTGCTTTAATACCTGCTTCTTTGCAAGTCTAGAAATTTCTGATTAAAACCCAGATACTGTGAATTTTACTTTGTTGCATACTGGGTAATTCTGTGTTCCTACAAATAATCTTAAGCTTTTTTCTGGGATGTCATCTTCATTGAGGTCATCATTTTAATCTTTGTTTGGAAGAAAAGAAGGTGTATATCCTTCTGGGTTAATGAATTCTAATTCTGTTCATTATATTTGAGCTATTTCATAACTCTTTGTAAATTACAGTTAACTAAATGATCAGAAAATTCTGATCTGCCTGATAGTGTTTTAGTTGACATCCAACCCCATATAGAAAAGCTAATATTTTTTCCACTTATAAGTCATCTCAGTACTGCTCTGCCTCATATAAATCTCTGCTGTTTTGACTTTCTCTGTAGCTATTATAACATCTGCTTGGTTCTGCAGAAGACCAGGCTATGCCACTCCAAATATGACTGCAGAAGACTATGATGCCACTCCAAAATATGCCTCTCTTGCATAAGGATTATTTTGAGCTGATTATTTTGAGAAACAACAGACACAGAGAATATCTGAAACAAAGAAGATGAGGAAATTTCCCTTATTTGTGAGGGAAATTTACATCTCTGAAGGAAACCTTCATTTGTAAGAGTATCCCCCTGTTTGTACCAAGGAGGCTCGGACTTAACTCTGCATAACAAACCTCACTCTTTACCAAGCTTTTCCTGCTCACTATTCCAAGACAGGCCTGACCCACACCTTCTTTCTTTGTTTTTAATCTGAAAGTGTTATTTAAATCAACTTCTAAATTGCCTCTTTGAGATTTCCTCACTTTCACCAGGGTGCTTCCCATGTATATGAAAGATATACACCAGTTAGTTTTTCTGTTATTAATCTGTCTTTGGAATAGGTATTCCACACAAGAATTCAGAAGAGTAGCAGGAAAATTATTTTTTACTTCCTCTAAAAATTCCACATTCATATGAGTTAAATAAATTCTTTAATATGTATTCATTCTTAAATCTGTAGAAAGACATAATTTCACCCTTTATTTGAAAAATTATCTTTTAACACAATACATAATAAAAATCAAAAAGAAGAGGAAGTCAAGGGATAGGAAAATGGAAGTAAACTAATAACCTCATATTCAGTAACATGTTAGTCTCTACTGTAAAAAGAATCACAGATTATGTGAATTAAAAGTTTAAAGCTCCTTATTATAAACCAAAATAATAAAAACATAGATTACAAAGCAAAAACCAGAAAACAAAGGAAGTATTAGAAATAAAAAACAGATAACAAAATAAACTGGTAAAATTAAGACCAAACTTTTATGTCACAACAATGATCACTTACTAAGCAAAATCAGCCAATTGAAGGAAAAATTTCAGACTGTATTAAAAACAAAAAGCCAATTATGTATTTACATAAATTTACTCAAAAATGCTTAAAGTAAAATGGTACTCTTTGGAAAGAATTATATTGTGAAATGAGACCAAAAAAAAGAAATAAAAGGTATGTAAACTGGAATAAAAGTCTAAATACTGGAGCAACAAAAGTGTAATTTCCAAATGATATAACTAAAAAAAAAATAAAATGGAAAATATTACCAACATTTTAATTAGGAAGTCAGATTATAAAAGTAACTTACATAAGCTGAAAGCTTCCTCATACATAAATAATCACAGAAAATAAAATAAAAGAATTAAGTCCCACTGTGTTACTGAAAGCTTGGCACTTGTCTCCAAAGGCCACATCAGAAGGAGGACATGTGGTAGAAAAAAAGAAAAAAGAAGTTTATTAATTTGCAAAAACAATGAGAATGGCAGACTCCCATTCTCTTAAAGTACCAGTGTATTCATAGGCAGAAATATAGAACTTTTAAAGGGAGGGTTTTCAACTTCAGAGCACTATTTAACTACAGTTGATAATTCTGATTATCCCATCTCCAGCAAACCTCCCAGACCTCTGATTCCATTGAGCCATCTCCTGTGGTATAAAGAACAAGAGATATTCCCTTGCCCCTCCCAACAATGGGACTGAGGCAGGGATTCAAGTTTTAATTCCTAAAAGGTTTTTAAAAAGACAGAAAACATTTTACCCTTTTTCAGTCTGTTCCTTCTGTTATAGCTGCACAATGGCTCTTCACTTAAAATAACCTACAACTATTATTTTTATTTTTAAATATGATCAAATATGTTTACGTTAACAAGGGAAAAATACATACTAAAGAATAAACTAGAAATTTCTGAATACTACTGATAAAAGCGGCTACATCTAAGAAAAACTAAAAAGTATTATAAATATACAATAATTAAGATTGCTTATTACTGGTGCAATTGTAGGCAAATTGATGAAAGAGAAGGAAGAGTTCAGAAAGAGCCAATTTAAATATACATACATTAAACTTTAGTATGTGACAGCTACAACATTCTAAAATAATAAAGAAAAGACAGATTATATGATAAATAGTATTGAGAAATCATGCTAACCTTATAGGGAAAAAAATAAAGCCAAATCCTTACCTAATTCCTTATACCTTGGTAAGTCTGTGAAGGGAATCAGAATATTCCACCTCAAAATATGCTAATTTGGCATAAGGATTGTTTTGAGGATAAGGCAGTTGTTCTCTGACCTGCCTTTTTAACAGGAGGACATTAACTTCTTTTTGTAAAGATGACATAAATTTCTATGTGCAAAGGTATTGCCTGCTCTCCTACCAGAAAGAGGTCTCTTACCTGTATAACAAACCTTAATAAACAATTCTTATTTACCATCTCCTAATTACCTTCCCACAAGTTACCCACTGCCCTGGCCCACAGAAGCCCACAACCCCTTTCCTTTGTCTAGCAACTTCCCCACATTTTATTATCCTATGTTAACTTGGTATACAAGTCCTAAAGTCTAACCACCTCCTTGAGTCACCGGAGGTGGAATTTCTGTGCATATGCGTATAATTAAATATTTCTTCCTCTTACTAACCTGTCTTTTATTAGTTTGATTCATAGGCTCCCATCTCTATACTTAGACGGGTTTAAAAGTATCCCTCCCCCCACCCATATGTTTGCAATTAGCCAAAGATTTAAATGAAAAATAAAATTACCAAAGCACTAAAGAAACAGGTGAGTGACTCTTAAAATGTGATCTGATTTAGAAAAGGTCTTTTAAAGAATGACATAATACTTAGAAACAGTAACTAACAAATGTAAGAACTTGACAACATAAAAGTTAGAATAATCTCATGGCCACAAAAGAAAAAATCAATTAGCATATTGTTCAAAAATCAATAATAAATGGAGAAAATTATTTATAGCAAAATAGGCTATAGCAAAATAGCAGATAAATGCTATTTTAAGACAAAGAGATTTTACAAGAACAATAGAAGAAACATTGATAAACCAATAGAAAAATGAACCAATTGCATGAACATATAGTTCATGAGGAAAAAAATACAAATGGCCTAAAAACATGAACAGGTATTCAAGTCTACCTATAACTAAAAATAAAAATCAGTATCTACTACCTATCCATTATCAAAACTGAAAAATTCAATGAGACCTACTATTGGAGGAGGAAAGCGGTCTCACAACTTAAGAACAATTTAGCAATATCTGTGGAAACTTATGTAGTATTTGACAAAGGAATTATGCTTCTAGGATGTTATCCTATATATTTACTTCATAAGTGCAAAATCATAAGAATAGGGACAGTCTTTGCAACACTGTTTCAATAATGTACAATGGGAAATAACCAAATGACTGATAATGGCGGACAGATCAATAAATTATAGCAATATTAAAATGAAATAATCTAAAATTAGAAAGAATATTTTAAATACCATTACCCAAAAAAAGAACAATTTACAATGGCTCTATATTGCCAAGAATTGTTCAAAACACTTTTCATATGTAAACTTATTAAATGCTCACATCAAATCTATGAGATGGATATTCATATTATTTACCACGTTAAACTAAGATATAACTTACCCAAGGTGTCATAGATAATAAATTCTGTAATTGGTGCTTAATCCCAAGTAGTAGATAGCTCAAGATACTGTGCTTTGAACCTCACTCATCACTACTGCAATATATGTCAGATTTATGTTGCCTAATGGTGTGTGTGAATGTGTATGTGTTTGTACAATACTTTTTGTATAGTTAAGTATTTATTATATATGTATTTACATATGCATATAAAATTTCTGAAAGAATACAAAGGAAATAAATGTATCAGTAGTTCTTATGGGGAGTGAGATTTGACAAAGACAACTTTTATTTCTTACAGATATTGCCCTGAATAATGGTGAGATATTAAAAGATACTGATAGGAGTGGCAAATGAGAAAAAAAAGAAAAAACAGAACAGCAATTGGCATAAATTGCTTTTCGAGAAAAATATCTACAAGCTTTTTATTCAGTGATAAGAGATAAAATTATCTCTCCCGGCCTAGCACGGTAGCTCACAACTGTAATCCTAGCACTCTGGGAGGCTGAGACAGGAGGATTGCCTGAGTTCAGGAGTCCAAGACTAGCCTGAACAAGAGAAAGACCCCGTCTCTAAAAACAGCCGGGCACTGTGGCAGGCGCCTGTAATCCCAGCTACTAGGGATACTGAGACAAGAGTATTGCTTGAGTTCAAGAGTTTGAGGTTGCTGTGAGCTGTGATGTCATCGCACTTTACTGAAGGTGACAAAGTGAGACCCTGTCTCAAAAAAAACGAAACCTCACAGCAAGAATTCCTTCAAGAAAACAAGTTCTAAAATTATACCAGAGTTAAATCCTGTATATCTGTAGTCACATGCTATGTATGCCTGTAATCACATGCTATGTATGCCTACATCTTTATATGCTCCCATAATTACAATATTAATTCATAATATAAAGCTAAAACATCATAATTATACATCTTTAATAAGGCAAAAGTTATGTGTATTATACAAATATCTATTTAAACAAAAAAGATAATAAAAAGGATGATTTATCCTTTAAAAAAGCTAAAGCAAATGATAAGAAGCAGTTAGTTAACATACTATAATTTTAACATGAACATACATATTTCTTTTACAATAAACCTAGTTAATAAAATTAATTCAGTTAAATTAAACATAAATTATGACCCATATAACAGTATGAAGCCATTAAAATTACACTACAGAATAATATTTAATAAAATAGAGTGCTACTGAAAATATAATATTAATGTGGGGGAAGACTACAACAAAATACATAAAATACAACCCTTTAAAAAATAGTGTGTGTCTTTATAGTAAAACAGCCTGGAAATCTAATTTCAAATTGTAATAGTAATTAACACAGGGTAATGGAGCTATAAGAAATGTTTATTTTTTTCTTGCTTATATTATTTCTGTATTTTCTAGATTGAACATGCTTTTAGAATAAAATAAATTCTTTTAACTTAAATGCTAGATCTTCAGCTATTCAAAAATCTTACATAGTCAAAATAATGACTCTAAAAAGCAAACATTTTTTGTATACTCTATTTTGTATCAATTAAGATGAATAAAAGTAGAGGGTAAAGCTGAGCTAAGGTTTTTACAACTCCTATGTTGCCACATGTGTATGGTACTCCTAGAATTGCTACACGAAAAACATTCAACTAGATGTTGTACCTGAGAAAAATAAAATTTAAAAACACAAACGTAAAAACTTCCAAAGGTTATTTTTACCTTTTCTCAAAGATACTATTTGCCTTTGCAAAAAAACTCTGGACAGGCCAGGTATAGCGGCTCACTCCTGTAATCCTAGCACTCTGGGAGGCCAATGTGGGTGGACTGCTTGAGTCAGGGGTTCAGGACTAGCTTGAGCAAGAGCAAGACCCCGTCTCTAAAAAAAAGTAGCCAGTATTGTGTCAGGCACCTGTAGTCCCTGCTACTAGGGAGGCTGAGGCAAGAGGATCCCTTGAGCCCAAGAGTTTGAGGTTGCTGGGAGCTATGATGCCCTGACACCTTTACTTGTTACAAAGGGCAACAAAGTGAGATTCTGTCCCCAAAAATAAAAGAAACTCAGGACTTAGATCATTCTATATTTTTTTAAATTAATTTATTTATTTTTTATTTGTTTTGCAGTTTTTTGGCCAGGGCCAGGCTTGAACCTGCCACCTCTGGTATATGGGGCCAGCGCCCTACTCCTTTGAGCCACAGGTGCTGCCCGATCATTCTATATTATATGCCCCAATCTCACCCTCTTCATAGTTTCCTAATTTCTCCTGCAAAAAGAATACACTCATGCCATTGCTAATTCACATGAAAAAGGATAGGATCAGCTAGTTATTCTCTAAATCCTAAAATCTCATAATTTTATAGTTTTTTAAAAAATCAATTATGTGCTTAAAATTTCCTATATTGAGACATTGCCTGCTAATTCTACCAAACACTTAGAGAGAGTATGAAATCATTTCTACATATGATGACATAGTTTTATGAGCACTGAATATAAACAAATCAAGTAAAAATTTAATTTATAGTCACAATTGAAAACAGGCTTTCAGTTTGACACTTATCATAAATAAATATTCCTACCTCCTCTTTTTCCCTTGACATTCCAAAAAAAAAAGTTTTCTCAGTGTTTTTAGCCATTTAACATTATAGTGACAATCTGAAGTTTGCCTTCCTTACTGTTCAAAGTTTCAAGGTAGAAGCCTGTGTTCACTGATTCTCACTCTTTTCATGTGGTAGAATATACATGTATAAAATACTCTAAAAAGGAACAAAAACATTAAATATTTATAGTAGAAATTGTCAATGACTGTCAAAAGTTTGGACAAAGGGGAATGTGATCAAAATCATGACCGGACAAAATACTCCAAGAATCACAGAAGTCTTATTTATCACGATCTTGAATTTATCATTTTGTAAGTACGTGAACTCTAACAAAAAAGGCTTTATTTTATAAACAGAATTAATAACATACATATCTACCAGATATTAAAATAATTGAAATTTAAACTTAAGTATCAGTCCTTTAAGTAGGGTGCTTTGTCTAGTACTTTGAAATAGAAAACTCTGAGGAATTCTTTCTAGTCTTGAACCTCTGGTTTTCAGTAACTACTTGAATTTGCTTTCACTGAATGATTTCAAGGAAAACTTTAACAAGGTTATGGTGGTCTATACTTATGCAAGCAATTATTTCAACATCTCTTTCTTAAGCTGTACCTCCATTTAACTATATATATATATATAACTATATATTATATATAGTTATATATATTATATATATAATTATATATATTATATATATATATAATTGATATATATATATTTTTTTTTTTTTTTTGAGAGAGAAAGAGTCTCACTCTGTAGCCCTGTTAGGGTAACATGGCATCAGAGCTCACAGCAACCCCAACTCCTAGGTTCAAGAGCTCCTCTTGTCTCAGCCTCCTGAGTACCTGGGACTACAGGTACCAACCACCATGCCCAACTAATTTTTCTATTTTTAGCAGAAACGGGATCTCACTGTTGCTCAGGCTGGTCTCACACTCCTGAGCTCAGTAACACACCCACTTCAGCCTCCTAAAATACTTGAATTACAAGCATGAGCCACCATGCCCAACCCCACTTAACAATATTCTTTTCAAACATAACTTAATAAAAAGTAACTACTAATTGATATAAACAAAGTAACTACTAATTGATATAAACAAAGAAAATAGGCTTAAAAGAATGTGAGGTTGACATATATGATTTTTACACTTCTATAACTGGACATATAACAAATTTTAATGACCCTGTATTATTATTTTTTTTTAATACTGCTCCCTCTTAACTACTTGACCTTTTGGAAATATTTCCCAGAAATGGTAGGTCTGCTGCAAGACAAAGGCACTAAGATTGATTGTTTGTTTGTTTGTTTGTTTTGAGATAGAATCTCACTCTGTCTCACTGGAGTGCCATGACATCACAGCTCACAGTACCCTGAAACTCTTGGGCACAAGTGAGCCTCTTGCCTCAGCTTCCCAAGTACTGGAATGATAGACATGTACCACCACGCCCAGCTAATTTTTCCCTGGTTAGTAGAGATGGGGTCTCCCTCTTGCTCAGGCTGGTCTAGAACTCCTGAACTCAAGCAATCAACCTGCCTCAGCCTCCCAAAGTGCTGGGTTACAGGCATGAGCCACTGCACCCAGATAGGAGCTGAGAATCTGATGGCCCCTGGGCAGACTTCCTAAACACAAGATTCGCCATCGTCACAAAGTATCACCAATGCACACAGACACCACCACCACCACCTGCCCCAAGGCACCTGGCTCCTCCTTTAAAAGCCTGGGATCTCTATCAGTCAGAGAGAGAGGTTTGAGGCAGCTTCTCTTGCTCTCCTGCTCTTCTCTGCTCATCTGTCATATTTTAAATATTCCTTTAAAAAATTATTTTCTTCCTTGGCAATCCTCATTGTCTCAAAAACTGGATCTTTGTGCAATAAGCAACTGGACGTAGGCCAAATCCCCTTGAGGTTTTGACAACACTTTGGAAGGATTTCTAGACAAATCAGTTGCCACTAGAATGTTACATGGAGATTGACAAAGAGAACCAAGTAAGCCAATATCCTTTGGAAGCCAAGAGTATCCACAGACTTCCTGTAAACTGGGCTGTGAAAAGTCTCCCTTGTAATAACTTAACATTTATACCCACAAACAGAAGTCATCATGTATTTTTAAAAATGCTTGAGGACAATGAGAAACGAAAGGAAATTTTACGGTTGCTGCCTCACAGAGTGAGAGGAGACCATTTTATTGTGTGCCATGAACATAACACACAACTGCATTTCCTCCATGGTCAGTCTGAAGCTGAACAAGCTCAGCACCTAAGGTGAGAATAACGGGCAATTTTACTCTCATCCATTTGGGCCACCTCTAAGCTGTTTGTTCATTAGGTCTCTGACAAATGGATTCCCAGAAAAAAACCAAGCCCTTAAGAACGAAAAGGCTTTCAAGGCATGGAAGGTATCCAACAAGAAAAAATAGCCTAGAAGTGGAGAAGTCCGACTGCTACTTATCTAACTACCCATGTCAACTCTGAAAAGGAGAAAGGCTGACCAGTGAGCGAGTTAACTGCAGAACAGTAAAAAGGCTAGGGCATATTAGTTTTATATTCACATCCTAAAAATACTGGGCCACCTGATGGAGTCTCTGCGGGGCTCCGATTTTTCCTTTCCTCTCTCTTGCCTAAAAGTACTTATAAAGCCCAGTTCATGGTGAACGGACCTCCTCCTTCCCTCCCTCCAACTTAACTGCCCTCCCTTCTGAATGTAGGGTCTTCTTCTAAAATGCAGCCCCACTTCCCTTACTAATCACTTCCCTTACTAATAAAAATATTAACTAATGTTAATATTTTTCCTAAAAGAATATAAATATCAAAGATAACAAAAACTAATCCTCTGTCCTGACTCGCCACATTCCTGACTCCTGCCCCTCACCCATCCTTTCAGGCAGACACACATACATTATCCTCCTCACATGCTAGGCAACATCAGTAACCAGGTACAGCTGGCCCTTCGTATCCATGGGTTCCACACCTGTGGATTCAACTATTTAACCTAGGATTAAAAATTTTCAAAAAAAAAAAAAAAAAAAGGGCAGGGGGAGATACCATATTTCCCCGAAAATAAAACACTGTCTTATATTTATTTCTTCTCAAGAAGACACACTAGGGCTTATTTTCAGGGATGTCTTATTTTTAAGTATAATACAATGATCTACATTTATTCAAATAGTTAAGTCATCTTAACTAGAACCTGACTGGGGGAGCCGACCTTGTTGGTGGGGCTGGTGCTAGTGATGCGTGAACTCCTTTCCCTTAGCCGTTTGCAAGTGCGCAATAGGATGCCTGCGACCGCGGTTACCACCCGTGCAAGTGCGAAGAGCTTGGAGAAAGGAGCTGTGGCAGATAAAAGGTATCCAGTCTTCCTTACCGCTCCACACCAAAATGCATGGCATGGCTGTGCAGATATGCTGCACAGCCACGCCCGTCACTAGATCTTATTATCAGGGTAGGGCTTATATTTAACAAATGCATAGAAATCCTGTTAGAGCTTATTTTGGGGGTAGGTCTTATTTTCAGGGAAACATGATAGTTCCATCTGTACTGCACACATACACACAAACTTTTTCTTGTCATTATTCCCTAAACAATACAGTATAACAACTATTTACATAGTATTTACTTTGTATTGGGTATTATAAGTAACCTAAGGATGATTGAAAGCATATGAAAAGATGTGTGAAGGTTATATAAAAATTCTTGAGCCACTGTGAATTTTGGTATCTACAAGGGGTCACAGAACCAATCTTGCATAGACACCAAAAGACAACTATCTTGTTCTTGTTACATAAAAAGTTGTTATACCTGAGTCACTTCCTGTTTTTTTATGCAGAACTTTCTGTTAACTCTGAAGTTTATTATTGCCTTTGTTTTGGGGGGTAACTTTTTTGTGTATTTGTTGGTGGGGCTGGCGCTAGTGATGCATGAACTAGACAATCCAAATGACTACAAAACCTCCTTCATTCATTATAACCTCAACTCTCTACTTTCTAGGCATTGAGCCACTTCACTATTTTCCTAAACTTCACTTTAATTTTGGGAATTCTTTTCACTTATCTCTGTTGGATCCCATTCAGTGGATTCTATCTAGTTCTCCTTCTTTTATTAACGTTCTTAGTTGCATGGTACATGACCCTGGTAGCTTTCTTCTGAGCAAGAGTAGAGAAAAAATATTTCAAAGACACTGCATATATAAAAATATCTTTATGGTATGGACGCATATGTTTGGTAATTTTGGCGTCAAATTCTGGGATGAAAATTACTTTCCCTCAGAATTTTAAGATGCTACTTTATTGTGTTTGAACTTTGTTACAGGTGAGAAATGGGATGCCGTCCTGACTTCCCAACCATTGATGTAGCCTATTTTTAACCTGTGAAAGTTTTGAAGTTCTTCTTTTTTTCCTCTGGTGCATGGGAATTTCACAATGTCATGTCTTAGTGACAATCTTTTCTTTCTTTATTGCGCATTTAATAAAGCTTTTTATCTCAATATTCACTTATTCTAGCTAGGAAAATCTTATTTGATAGTCTCACTTCCTCTTCGGGGCTCCTCTTAGTTGGATATTGGACCTGCTGCACTGATTATCTTCTACTGCCCAATTTCTCTATCCTGTTGTCTGTATCTACTACTTCAACTTCTTTAGGAGATTTTCCTAGCCTTGTCTTCAAAACTTACAGAATCTTGAAATGTCCACTATCACTATAAGGTCAAAGAGCTCCTTTATTGCCTTCCAAATATTACTTTATTAGAAAACTCTATTCTTGCTTCATAAACTCAGTATCTTCTCTTATACCAGTTTTCTTTTTTTCCATAAGGTTACAGGGGTACAAATGTTTTGATTACGTGCATTACTTCTGTACAGTCAAGGTTATAATTGCGTCTATCGCCCAGACAGTGGGCACTGTGCTTGTTAGGATCACCCCTCCCCTTCTCCCCTTTCCACCTGGTTGATTTCCATTGAATTTTACCATATGCACACATATGTGTTAATCATTTAGTTCCATTTTAAACAGTGGTGTTTGCTTTCCCATTCTTGTGATACTTCTCTTAGGGGGAATAGCTCCAGTTCTATTCAGGTTGTTACAAAAAGTATTAGTTCACCACTTTTTATGGCTGAGTAGTACTCCATTGTACACATATGCCACATTTTATTAATCTACTCATGTATTGATGGGCGCTATATTGATGATGCACCTGAATATTTGTGGTTAATTTTATTACTTAGAAAAGGAGATTTTATAGTCAAAATTCATTCAAACACATTATACTACATCAAGAGTTAGCTCTAATTAATTCTCTCAATTGATTTTATGAGCATATAGGTGACTACATGGGTTATATCATAATTACAGCTTTTGGCAGAACTACCT
The DNA here is from genome assembly GCA_963574575.1 of Galagoides demidoff. Classification (NCBI taxonomy): domain Eukaryota; kingdom Metazoa; phylum Chordata; class Mammalia; order Primates; family Galagidae; genus Galagoides; species Galagoides demidoff. The sequence goes on from CAUYQV010116684.1 coordinate 17,831, forward strand.
ACCATCAATTCTCATGGTTCATGGATTCCACTATTTGAAAATTCAACTACTTGCTAAAATTTATTTGTAACCTAAAGTCAGTACTCACAGGGCTTTTGCAGCTGTTCTAAACATGTACAGAGTTATGAAAAATTTGAGTTGCCCAATGGGAACATTCCCAGGGGAGGTCAAACAAGGAGCACTTTGGCTTCTTGTTTCAACTCTCACATCGCAAGCAAGGGTCCTCTTTGCATTCTAGTTAGTACCATATTCTTCTCATTTTGTGCTTTTTATCAATTTTTAAATGCCCCTCGCAAGTAGTGCTAAAGTACTGTCTCTTCTTCCTAAGTGCAAGAAGGCTCTGATATGACTTACGGAGGAAATACATGTATCAGAATACGCTTCATTCGGGCAAAAGCTATAGTGTTATTGGCCGTGAGTTCAATGCTAATTAATCAACAATATATACTAAAGTTTCTTTTAAAAGATAGGCATATTGGGCGGCGCCTGTGGCTCAAAGGAGTAAGGTGCTGGTCCCATATGCCAGAGGTGGTGGGTTCAAACCCAGCCCCGGCCAAAAACAAAAAAAAGATAGGCATATGCAGCAAAGTAATGTCATGATTCATTAATGAAAGTGGTGTGATCAGAGGCTAACAATGGACCTAATGCTGTATTTTCCCTACCAGTAGTGGTTCCATAGTTGCTAATTCAGTGTTCCCTGAAACTTTATAGAACTTAACTACTGCAAATAACAGTACTGTACTTTAAAAAAATAAAAGGAAAGACATTCTTCTAAAAGTACAGAATTAAACAAGCCAAGAAGTTCTTGTTAGCTATTGCCAAGATGAGTGGCTTCAAAAGTCACCCTTTTATAGTAAATTATGTAAGATCCTCTTTACTATTTTGAAATAAATTCACATGGTAAAATCTACCCCCATACATAATTTCAAAATAATAAATATTATGTCTTACCTATAAGATAGAAGAAATATAAGGTAATCATTTATGTTAAATAATATGTATTTCATCACTGATATATATTTCAGACTTAACTACATTAGAAAACAAGCCTCCACGGATTTCCACAACTCCCCTGATAAGAGTCATCCATACCCATTTAGCTCTTTCTTGGTTTAAAAACACACTGTAATCGTAGTACACAGTGTAGGCTGAAGTAACATCCAACATGCAAACTTCCACATTCAAATTTTATCCCATGCACACAAAAGAATCTGTGGGGAATGAGAAGATACATATAAAATATACCTTTAATTGAGTAAGGCACACATACAGGGTCATTTAAGAAATGAAACATTCTTACAATAAATATTGGAATTGCCTTCTCTTTCATCAAAATACTCTGTTAGTGACACTTTTCCCCAGTCACTCCCTAGAGTTCTCTTAGGGTTACAGCCCACTGATTCCCTGCCAAAAAACCTCATCAACACTAGTCTGCATCAAAGTGTCTAAGGCTCAGATAAATGCTTTTGCTTTTTTTCACATTAAACTTTCAGCTCTGCTTCATCACAATGACACTCTATCTGACCAGTCAATTTGCAACAGAAGTTTATTTTAACAATATTTGCAAGACTGCAGCTGCAGCCCTGCAATCCCCCATCTGCCATGTAACACCCACAGCCGCCACTGCTACCAGGCAACACTCCTCCTTTCATAAAATGGGAAACAGAGATATGGAAGTGCTCTGTGACAGCAAAGCCTGGTGTGGGCATTTTTCTTTAAAACATTCAGTGACTCTGTTAGAAGGAAAAAAAAAAGGGTAAAGGAAAAGCACAGTGTAGTTTTATGATCACATTTAGGACAATTATAACTGAAAGGGGAAAAATCACCTTCCGTGAGCTGAGCTGCTTCTATTTGAAAAAGCAAGAAAAGCCCTGAAAGGACCTTTTTAGTTCCTAAATCCATCCCACAATGGCCAGAGCCTTGGGCCCTTTGCTCCACTCACCCTGAAAGTCCCGACTTCACTCTCCAGATTCCGCACACTCTGGCAGCTGTGCAGAGGAGTCTGTCTTCCAGCTTGAGGATCTATACAATTGCCCTTTTCAAAGGAGGATGAGAACCTTAACAATTACCAGAGGGTGTAAGCTAAAGAAATTCTATTTAATTAAATTACCTGAGTGGTTTAATTAGAAAAGAACTGGGGACCTAACATAACATCTTTTCATGACAATTCAAGTCTGTTCAAACCTCTGAAATATTTTAAGCAAATATGTCACTGTTTTTATTTTAAAAACAATTATTTCACAAGCCATTGTCAGCTGTTTCATTGTGTGTTAATAAAGTTTATTGTATCTTGAATAACTTTAACGTTACTCTGTAATATGTTGCCAATAGAAAAATATCCATTGCTTAATACACACCATTCAAAGAATAATGACAAGCCATATTTTAAAGGCCTATTGTATTTTTAAAGAATTATTTTATCATGTAAGTGATAGCATTCTGAAGTGCAGTTATTAGAATATCCTAAAACATTTTGACTATTCTCTGACATTTTTTATGTATATAAAATACATCAAATATGTATTTTTAAATGTTCCATACATTTCCAGAGAGGGAACTTCACATTGGTGCAACTAAATTAAGTCCTAAGACAAGCCCAAGTAAGCAAGAATTCTAGAAAATTCCAGGTGCTTTGTTTTTGATTGTCTGGACCGAGGATTCCCCTTATGATACAAATGAGTTTTTAAAACTCCATATTATTATGGGATTCTTTTGCGATGAATAAATAAATATATATCATACATACTATGCATGTTTATCTATAAAGTCAGAGGTAGTTATTTGCATACACCATCACCTCTCCATATTCATCACACTACTCTGGCTCCCAACCTCCCCAGCTCCCTTAGCCCCAAAACTAGAAATAGTGCCCACCATAACCCCTGTACACTCATAGCCTGAGTTATACTGAGGTGGATGAAATATTTCTATTCACTCCAGAAGCCTCGTCTGGGGAGTGTATAGTCAGGGAATGTGTACTCCTACGTGAGCTTGCCATGAGTTGGTGCAAGTTTGTTATGTTAAAGTCTTACCTAACCTGGAATACAAATCCCCTCAAGGTAATCAGGTGGTACCTCCCTATCCCTCTGAGCTCCTGAGCTAATGATGTTTGGGTGAGATAGAAGTTCTAATTTTCTAAGGTTGCAAAACCACATCTCGATGATGCCAGCATCTAACCCCATCTAAAGTCTGGGGGCTTCCAACCTTATCTCTGTGGTACCTAACAAACCAGGACTGCCTTACATAACGTGCCCTGTATGTACGCATCAGACGTTAGATCTCAGTTCATAGGTGGCACGGCCTGGGTGATGGGTGGTGGCCCCTTTACTGTTCTTGTCACCTATCTGCTCTATATTAGTATCCAAGCTCCATTCCTAGCCTGTACCTTGATCCCTGGTCCATAGAATTTATTTATGTAAATCCCCAGCTCTGGCCGGAGACCTCAAACTCCCACTGGTGGGGGAGTGTCCAGCACAGGACTTCAGCCTGCTCACACATGGATGTGCCAGCCTCTCAAAGCTGTGCATGAAACCCAGATGCTTTGGTTTACAGCATCCTAAGTACGCCTCAACACATGACAGACCGAGCCCTGTCAGACCTGACAGCACTACAGCCATTTCGGAGCTGGTGTTTTAGAGTCACACTCATAATCCGTGCTATGTGGGAGAACTGGGGGTGGCTGGCCTTAGAGAGCCACCACTCTATTTCCGGGAGTTCTTCCATTGCCAGGACCACTGCCGAGTCATCTGCTGCATCTCCCCCAGCCTGTCTTTTCTCCTTAACCCTCTCGCCATCACAGGTAAAACATCCCTGCAACACATTTTTTGACGACTCCTTGATGTTCCTGTCTCTCCTACCAGTCTTACAAAACAAAAGTGACAGGGCTGACAGGGGGTCTACATCAGGATTCAAGGTCTCTACAATCTCAAAGTAACACAGCATACATTAGGAATGAGGGGACCTGAATGAAATTCAAATTCAAGTGTAGGTGGTGAGGTATTAAGTTACAAATTTCCTTTGTGGGGCTAACACTTCACAGAATTTTTGTCCTTAAAACTCACATTCAATGTACATAATTCCATGACGTTCAAGCTCATACAAAAATGCCAACTACTTATGTTCCATGAATAACAGACAGAAAACAGAAGTAATAAAACATGAACTTAGGACTACCTTTAGTGCACAGACCAGTCCATTTTGGGACATGTGCTTGACATTAACCTGATCATGTGGTCAGACAGTCTACCTCAAGACTTTCTGAATTCTGAGCTGAGAACCTCCAGCCCATTACTAGTTTGTTACTCTCTTGCATATCAGCCTCTGAAAAGGATGAATAAAGAAAAAGTGGGGTTTTCACAGGATTAAAAAGCTTTGTGAAGATTTATCAGGGATTTTATAAAGAAGACATTAGTAAGAATGAGTGTTTATGCCCGCCCTTGGGGCAAAAGGAAAAAATATTAAAAAATTAAAGAATAACTACTTATAAGCAGTGAGGTGAGAGGGGTAGAAGCCAGGAATGATTATAAAATGAATCTTAGTATCTTTCAACAAAATTTTTATTATTTTTAACCATGCAATTATAACACCTATAAAAATAAGAAAAACAGCGAAAAATATTTTGCATGGTAACTACAAATGGAAAAAAAAAAACATGGAGATGATACATGAACAAAGTTGGAAAACTACCACTTTGATATAAGAACCTTCTGCCCTCCTAACCTCCAGTTCTCTTCTTTCCTTTGGTAAAGCCAATTTTCTAGTATGATTTTCCTTGGCCTTAAATAGCAGCTTCAACACATTTGACTATTCATGAAACCTTTCGGCCTCGCAGTCAGGACACATCTTTCTCATCATCTTCCTGCCTCTCTAGCAACTGTTCAGTCACCTCCCTTTCAGATCCTTTCCCCTTTCACCAAAGGCTAAAAACTGCACTTCCTAAAGACTCCAGGGCAATTTCTCCTATTCTCAGTTTATATTCTCCCAAGTCTCATTATTCAGTTGGTTCAAATTACCCCAAACAAGCTTCCAGTCTAAAATGGTGTCTCCAGCCCAGATATACACCTTCTGATGTATGTTTCTTTATCCCTTTTCCAGGAAAACACACACACACACACAATTCTTTGCATTCTCTCTATAACTCTAATACCTAGTAATGGATCTGTAAATAGTACAGTTAATGATTTTAATTTAGCCTAAGCCATTCTTTTTTAACTCATAAGCCAATTAAATGGGCCAGCTAAAGATAGAACTTTTGGGAGTGAAATATACAAAGGAACCAAAGATTTTTTTTCCCTCTTTAACCCAATCCTTAGAGTATCATTTAAGGGGATTTAAGAACAACACTGTTGCCCATAATTTATGGCACTCGTTCACAGGGCCACTTCAGACCGACTGAAGCTCTGGTTACAGACTTCAAAATATATGTTTCCTAGTGTTCTTTCTCCATGAATTTCCAGTACTTAGACGGGTTTTTAAGTATTGCTTTATGTATCTCTCTAATTGACAAATACGGTCAGTCTCAGGACATGCGTGTTTCCAATTCCTGATCTACTAGCCATACCCACAGTTCAAAAAGAAAAGAAAAATGGATGATTAGGGAGGAGGTTAAGTGAAAAATTTAAAAATAAGTATTCAATATAATTAATTCCTCTCCAATATTATACTGAAAGGGCATGGGAAGAAGAAATTACACGAATTCTGTTATACGAAATTATACCAATTAGAAAATTCGGGTAAGTAGGAGGGATAAAAATGAGTAAGAATAGGGGTATGAACAAATGAGCTCAGAGAGCATTTTAAAAAATTAAACAGAGGGATGGTTTTCCAGGTTTTTGAGGTTGTGTAACCTGTCTGTATTTATTTCTTTAATGTACCTAAATTTATCTACTATATCCTTGTTGGGAAAAATGCCTTGAGTCATGAAGTCTACATTAAATCTCCCCACCATGACCATAATTTCTTATAAACCACCCTAGAGATGTAGAATATTCCACATCTGCACTAAATAAGAAACAAACCACCATCACTTGATGTCACATTAAAAGCAAGATAGTTACTACTAAGTTATACCATTTTGGATACCTGAGTTATTCAATTACAGTGGAGACAGTTTAATTTTACCAATTTTTTTTTTTTTTGCTATATTCTTTGCTTTCATTCCATATTCAGGAATAAAAAATCAATTTCATACAACTATAATTTGTAGCATATCTAAAACAGCTGTGGCTGAATGATGTAGTACTTGAAATCTCCCAAATTATTTGAGTTGGAGGACTAAATTTCTTGGGAACCAACAGCAGAACAAAAGAAATAAAGAAAAAAACCCACTTCAGCATTAGAGCCAAACACAGTCTCTAATGAGGCTTTTGATGAAGTCATAAATTCCTCTTTATCTTTGCTAAGTGAAATCGCCAAATAATAAATTTGTCACAGAGAAACAGGTCAAATTCAACCATTTTTTAAAACCAGTAAATTATATTGCTTTAATAATTTAATCTATTTTTCTGTGTAATTTGAAATTGTTTCATGAAATTTAGTGAGGGAATGTCTGATTATTTTTTAAAACTGCTCTAGCTGAATTAAATACCAAATATCCACATATAAATATTTCATTTAGATTTGGGGCTTTTTAAGATTCAATGCTGTGTAAATTCATTTTTTTTTTTTTAAGAGCTGCTGCTAAAGCAAATACCTGCAAAAACCTACCAGTTAAAATATTTGGTTTAAACAGATCAGTGATAAGTTTCATGAGGTGAATTGATATTATATACAGCTGTAAATGCCATTAGTATTACTTCAGTCAAACTTGGCTATGGTCAAGCAACTTCTGGGAATATCGTAATATAATGCACGCAGTATTCACAGGCTGAAAAATGAAGCAAAATAATATGGCAGGGGAAAAAATCATATGGCAAGAAAAGCCTGTTATGTTGTAACACCATAAGCTTACCATGGTTAATAAGAATACGACACTTCATTAACCTCAGGCTACTGGGAGCTCCAGGGTTTGAAGTAGCCAGTATTAAAAGAAAATCATATTTGCTACGCTGCTCAAAGTATTCCAGTGTTACACTGAAATTATCTTTGCATGACCATAAACCAGTGTATTGATTTGTTGGGTGGGAAGGGCGAATACCACATAAATCCCATGCCTGTAACCACGGCTGTAAACTTGTTCCTCAATAATGAAAGATTACAAGGCAATTAGCAAATTCACTGAACTTCTGTCATCCCAATTTAATTGTTTATATAAGAAATTCTTGGGCCATTAAATTTCTTTAGCACACAAATTTGTAGGTAGCAGCAAGTTGTGCCTATGATAAGAAAAGTCAGCCTTTAGAAAATGTAAACTGCACGTGCTATTGTAACAAGCACAAGTGAGAAATTAATACTACGTACAGGAAGTGCAAGTGGAAGTAGGAGATGTGTGTCTTGCCTTTTGAGGGTTTTATGATGCAAACATATTTTCACAAAACAGTTACATAAAACAAGATAGTAGATAACTGAATGAACACGTATTTGGGGTTGCTTTCTATTGATTTCAGCAATGCTTAAAACAGTTAATATATTATTTCTGAATAGGTGGAAGCTGGAATAGGGGCACAATGTTTATGCAACAGAAAAATAAGTGCAAAAAATGTTCAAAGAGTGTTGCGATCAAACATGGAGTGGACTGTCAGGAAAGGCTTCCTAGAGGATAAAATAGTTGAATAGAAGGGTATCCTGGGTAGGACGAGAAACTAGAGGGAAAAAAGCACAGTAATGAGTGTACTAGTAAGAAACTGAGGAAATGGACGTGATGGAGAATGACATTCTCTGGAAAATCCCCAAGGCCAGGCTGAAAATGCAGATGTTATCAAATAGGCTATGGAGGATCTCTGAAAGTTACCAGCAAACAGCACTTTTCAGGAAGATGGACCTGCCTTGGATGAGCCAGATGGAAAAGAAAAAACAAGCACGTTAAATGTTATTGTAGCAATCTAGGAAACATTGGTGACACACTGGAGTTGGGTGGTAAGTAGTGGTAATAAAACCTGAAACTGGAGAGGTTTCAAAGGAAGAATTAACAAGGCTTGGAGACATAAATCCACATCAAGAACAAGAGTGGAGAGAGTTAAGAACAATTCTCAAGTTTCCAGCCAAGAGTTCTCAATAGAAATGGGGAAGCTGGACAGTAACAATACTTTAATTGTGGAAAAAAGTGAAAAACTTATAAGCACTTCTCATTGGAAAATGCCCCCTAACACTTGGTACAGTCCTTCCTCAAACATTTATTTCATATTAGTAATGGTGAGATGGTTAATGTAGGTATCAGCCCTACTTAACAGATTTAGAAATTCAGGTTCAGGGAGGGAAGGACAGCCTATGAAAGCTTAAGATAATCCAAGGAAACAGACCTCTCAGCTTCCTAGACTAGCGCTCTTTTCCCCCCAAATAACTTTTGTTTGTAACCCTATGATATGTAATTCATCAGTACCTGACCCTAGTAAACCGTTAGGGTAACACAGATGTAACAGATAACTGCTCTTATTCATTGAACAAATACTGCTGACCCTTACCGGCCAGTCACTGTGCCATGCACTGGGAATAGGGTAATGAATGAGATGAATACAGTCCCCTGCTTTTCATTTTATGACAATTAAGTAGCAAATACACGTGTAAAAAAAATTTCAAATAGTGTTGAGTGGTCTGAAAAACAAACATGGACATGCTTGAAGGAGAAGAGCTCATCTGGGGGCAGAGTGTTTCAGGCAGGAGGAGGAGAAAGTAGAAAGTCCCAAAGCCAAGTACAAATCTGGACCACTCAATGAAGAGGGAAAAAAGGCCAGTGTGGACCATAGGAAAAGTGGTCACTGGTGTGGGAAAGGCAAGAGGGACCGAGGAGCCAGAACTCGTAGGGCCTTACCGTTCAGGTAACCATACATTCTCATTTACCTAGGACAGGACTGTGTACTCCCGCTCTACAGGCACAGTGAGTAATAGCACTTCTTTTTACTCTCAAAAGAGTTCTGATCTCAATGAGAAATCAGTCACCCTAGTTCCAGGCAATGCACAGTAGGGATGCAGAATTAAATCCAAAATACACTGAGGAACCACTGGAGAAAGCCCTAGCAGACTAATCAGAGTGAACAATGCATCTCCATTCTAAATGCCAGGTCTCTCTATAGACCAGGGTTCTCAACCCTCCTAATGCCGTGACCCTTAAATACAGTTCCTCATGTTGTGGTGACCCCCCAACCATAAAATGATTTTCTTTTTTTTTTTTTTTTTGAGACAGAGCCTCCAGCTGTCCCCCTGGGCAGAGTGCTGTGGCATCACAGCTCACAGCAACCTCCAACTCCTGGGCTCAAGCGAGTCTCCTGCCTCAGCCTCCCAAGTAGCTGGGACCACAGGCACCCACCACAACGCCTGGCTATTTTTTGGTTGCAGCCATCATTGTTGTTTGGCGGGCCTGGGCTGGATTCGAACCCGCCACCTTAGGTATATGTGGCTGGCGCCTTAGCCACTTGAGCCATAGGTGCCGAACCATAAAATGATTTTCGTCGCTACTTCATAACTGTAATTTTGCTACTGTTATGAATTGTAATGTAAATATCTGATATGCAGGACAGTCTTAGGCGACCCTTGTGAAAGAGTTGTTCCACCCCCAAAGGGGTCGTGACCTACAGGTTGCGAACCACTGCTATAGACCCAACACAAGCTGATCATGTAGACCTATCTCAGCTGTTTTAACATTTTCTTCCATCAGTGTTATCTTTTTAGGCTCAACGTTGCTTTGTGATTACCCTTCAGATCGTTCCTGTCTTCAATATACCTGTGGGACCTAAACTAACTTCTAGAGAACAGGGTACAATGTATTTTGTTAGTGTGCTTTTCAAAGCATGTCATGCCATTTCTCCAAATTACTCTAAAACCTACTGCCCAATACAGTCTGGTGAGGGCAGCCAGAAACCTAAATGAGGAAAGACCCTCCTCCCACTGTCTCTGCCCTACCATGGTTTAAAAGCCAAGTTACATCTAACATTAGCCCTCCATGAAGTTTTCAATATTGTTGTCCCTGTTATCTATTATTTTGATTGGTCTTAAGAAACTTAAGAACTTTTTGAATTTTTCTGCATTGTTTCTTTCACGTACATGAATGAGATTCCCCCAGAGCCCGCTGTCTTGTGAGAAAACTGGAGACATCTTTAGAGTGAGCTGAAAGTTCCACATTTACTCTACTTCAATCCCCTCTGCTTTGTTAAACACTGATAAGCACTGAAATTCTAGCAATCTGGGAGGCTGAAGTGGGAGGACTACTTGAACCAGGAGTTTGAGACCAGCTTGGAGAATAGAGTAAAACTCTGTGTCTATAAAAAAATGTAAAGAATTAGCCAGGGCCTGGTCGTATGTACCTGTATTCCTAGAACCTACACACAGATCATATCCCCCTCACAAGGGTTAACTCAAAAGAGATTACATATGTAATGTAAAATACAAGACTATAAAACTCCTAGAAGATAACATGGGATGACCTTGGGTACGGTGATGACTTCTCAGATACAACACGAATGCACAAACCGTGAAATAAATCATTGATAAGCTGGACTTTATTAAAATTAAAAATCTTTTCTCTGTGAAAGATACTATCACAAAAATGAACAGACAAGCCACTGCTGAGAAAAAAAACATTTGAAGATATATCTGATAAAGGACTATATTTAAAAATACCCTCAAAACTCTTAATAGTCAACAAAAAGAAAACAATAAGTTGATTTTTTTTGATGAGTAGAATACCTGAATAGATCCCTCACGGAAGATAAATGGATGGCAAGTAAGCTGACGAGAAGGTGCTCCACGTGATGTGCCATTAGAGAACAGCAAGTTAGGACCACGGTGTGATACCACTACACGTTTCAGTGGCCAAAATCCAAAACGCTCACAATGCCAAACGCTGCTGAGGATGAAGAGCAACAGGAATTCTCAGTCACCGCCGCAACAGCCACTTTGGAAGGCAGTTTGGCAGTTTCTTATGAAACTAAATATACTCTTACAATCCAGCAATCACACTCCTTGGTATGTACTCAAATGAACTGAAAATCTACGTGCACGAAAAAACCTGCAGACAGATGATTATAGCAGCTTTGCTCACACTTGCCAAACTTGAAAGCGACCAAGATACCCTTCAGTGGGCGACGGATAAATAAACAGTAGTACATGCAGACAATAAAATCGTATGCAGAGCTAAGAAGAAATGAGCAATCGAGCCGTGAAAAACATGAAGGAAACTTAGATGTGCTTTAAGTGAAAGAAGCCAATCTGAAAAGATTATACTTTTGTACTATATGATTCCAACTGAAAAAGGCAAAAAAAGGAAAAAAGAAATAACAAGGAGACGGTAGAAAGATCAGTAGTTGCCAAGAAGGAGGGGATTAATAGGGAGATCTCAGAGGGCTTTTAGGGCAGTGAAAGGGCTGTTGTGCACCACACCATAGTTGCGGACACACGTCACTATACACTGGCAAAAACTCGTGAAATGTACAGCACCAAGAGTGAACCCAGTGAACTACGGACCCTGGGTGATAATGATGTCAATGCAGCTTCATTGATAATAACAAGTGTACCACCACCATGCAGGGTATGGACAGTGGAGGAGGTTGGGGAAGGGGAGGCAATATAGAATACTCTTACTTTCTTCTCAGTTTTGCTGTGAACCTAAAACTGTTCTAAAAAATGAAGCCTATTTTTTTTTTTAAAGGAACATCTCTTTTTGACTCAACCTCTTCCCAAATTACTATTTTACCTTCTTGGGATAAAAATGAACCTCTCTTCCCTAAAATAAATAAATTAGAATAATCCCTTTTAGTCTTAATTCTTGAAATTTTTTTTTTTTTAAATTTGTAAAGCCTGAAACTGTCTTGAGGTTAATGCCACTGGCTTTGCACCTGTTCCTTTGTGGATCTCTTTCTAATATAGTGTAGATTGGGGATGCTATTCCCAAGCAGCCAGTGGTCACACAAACAGAAGCATATTAGCCCCGGGACTGACACATGGACCAGATTTATCTCCATATTTGTTTGTGTAGATTTTCTTTTGGTTTATTTGCCAGCTGTTCAAAACATTCTAGGACATAATTTAGAACTGTCTGAGTCATTTCCACTGTTTAGTATTTCTTAATCTATAAAAATAATTTCACACAATAGATAAGCTAATATATATGCTTATATTAAGAAAAACAATATAATTAAAAATGATTTTCATAGGAAAAAAATATATATATATGTATATACTTTTGTTTCTCCAAAAATCTCCCCTTAACTATTGACACTAGTTACCTTCTCTCTCTTCGAGATACTGCTATAACACTTCTATTATTGTACATATCAGATAGTGTTTGCTCATCTTTCACATCCAAGTTTCTCTAGGTAGCTCTTTGAGGAAAAGTATGATCCTGTTTGTTTTAAAACTCTATCCGTCATGTAATTTTTTTGTTGGGCGAATACTTTTTAAATGATAAATAAATAAATGGATTATAAGAAGCCATAAATTATATTTAATGGATGCTGTTACATTAAAAGGGAGAAAATGCTCCTTAATTTTTATCATCTCAGTCAATAAAAAAAGTCAATATTTGCATTACAGCTAGTTTTATGGTAGACTTTATGTACTACCATTTAATGCAAATTTTGCTTTATGTAAAATTAGATGGAATTAAAAATATAAATGTAATGAAGTCTTCTATCTTATTCTATAAACAGATATTCCCTTTTAAAATAAATACTCGACCTGGGAAATTATAATTAAAGTCCTACTCTAGTTTAACAGTACAAATAAAACTGTATGCTGTCTGAGGAGAAACGGGAAAGATTTATTATCCAGCATGCTTTTATACTTACAGTTTGTTCTATTCATTTGGCCTACAGCATATATATATATATTTTTAAACCTTCAAACATTACTATATAGAGTACTTCCAACTGCAAAGGCCCTCATCTCCCAAGAATGTGTCCCTTTTAAGTCTATGCCTCATACCACAGTGCAAAAGATAAAGTGGTCCCTATTGAATCTATCTCAATCCCTGGCGAACATTACTACAAATCTAAATGGAAAACTTAAGGCAGTGAAAATAATCGGGTGAGGGTGAGGAAATTCTTCATAGTCCCCCCCAGTTTCAGTAAAGGCACCACCTGATCAGGAGAAAATATACACAGAGTGCCCTTTGGGGGCTCCACAACCATGTCAGCCAGGGCGCTCACTCCGTTGACAGAGAAGCAGCATCAGCGAGATTCTTCACTGCGGATGGACAATGAGCTCTTTCAAAATAGGCACAAAAAGATCCTGGAGAACTGAAGCCATTGTGTCTCAAGAAGTGAATTTTTAAATAGGAAAGGTTTATAGTAAGCTAGAAAAAGATAAAGATTATGTCCCTTAAGAGTGAAACTCCGCTGATGGCTCTCTACAGCTGACAAAGCAGACAACTAAAAACTGTCCTGTACAACATTTGTTCGGAAAAACTTCCTTAATAGTCCCAACGAAATAATTTATTCATGTATATGATAGAAGTAAAAAGCCATTAGAAATAATAAAAAGAGATGGCATGTTGATTTTAATCTTGGGGCTGGAACTGCCATCACCCCCATGGAGGGGAATGTGGAGTCACTCCCAACTGCTGCCAACTATGGTGTGTGTTACACGGCACCTGCAGGGCTCTACCGGGCCCCTCTCTGCTCTCCTGAATTACCCCATTGTTGAAGTGAACAAATCCAGGAGAGGACCCAGCCCCACAACCAAAACATACAAAAAGCTTTCAGTTACAAATATCATAATGTATTTGGCTTAGTGGTCACAGGTGGCTGCAGATCACTGTTTCTCTGAGAAGGAAAAAGGAAAGAAGACTTTATCAACCAAGGTGATTGTAAACATTAGCGAATCATTTTGGAATGCAGGGTCAAGGAGACTGGAATGTTTGCTTTTTATGTAAGGATCCATGCATGGGCTTCTATTGCTGGCCCAATTTAACCAAAGATGGTGGATTATTTTGAAACAAACAATTGAAAACGGGTATGAAAAAGAAGGAAGAAATCCGTAGCAAATAAACAGCAGCTAATGTGCCCGTAATCTAAAATCCACAACAGAGAAGACTCTGGACACAATCCAACTATTACCTATGCAGGCCTCTATCTTTCCCTCTCTAAAAAAAGCTTCCAAAAACATGTGAATATTAAGGAAGAACTTAAAATACAACAGAGGAGAAAAAGAAATGCTTCATATGAGGTCCCGTAACCCAGTGTAAACTAGCAGTCTAAAAGATTGCAGGCCATACAAAGGCCATCTGAATGATCTGAAACATTTAATAGAAATAATATCTACTCCTAACGATGATCAGCACTGAATTCTACAGCCTCCTTTAGAGCCCCACATACCGTTTGATAACCCCACTTTAATTTACAATTATAATTAACTATTCTTTGTAGCTCCAGACAAAGTTTAGCTCACATCAATATATTTCACATGCTTGAAGGAGTTACAAGGGGATGATCATCTTACCTAATTTTATAAATCTAAAATAAAGTCCAAAGCTTTTTCAACTTTACTCCTAAGACCAATTTTCGATTTGCTACTCTTTATTGAAACCACTCAAATTTTGCCATGCCCTTTCAAAACAAATCTATTCCACTAATAAAATCAGAAGTGAAAAAGACTGGTGATAATATCAACTTATTTACTATTTTGTCCCCCACTTTTCAAGCCAGTTTCACATTTATTTCCCCCTTTTAGGCTCATTAGAACCTTTGCAGTTAAAAACAGAAAATTGAGAGGATATTCCTAATCTTGCAAATGATACTGCAGGGGCAAAACGCTCATATTTTTTCTTTTAAACTTCAATCACTCACATATGGTAGAGGAGAGAGAAGAAAGGAGCACGGATGCCCATAAAGAGCCACAGTTACGGTGGAGGAGGAGGAAGTGGAGAGAATTCACTTCAGGTGGCCTCAGTCTCTTTGGTAACTAGGAGGTGAGAATGATGGATAAAGTGTGGCTTTCAGGACTTGAGGAGAGAGGAAGCCGTTTAGAGCAGCCACTGGGGGACCCTGCCGGAAATTAACCACAAACAACTCAAAAGCAGCAACTGCCTCATTTCTCCCTCACCTCGGGCTTCTTTTGATTTTTCTCCCTTTCAGTCAAGTTTTGAAACCGAGTCTCTAATGTATTATTCCTCGCCTGAGATAAGTGGAGTTTTAGTCTTGGTCAAACTAAAGAGTGGTCCACTAAATCTTACTTCCGAATAAAATCTAAGAAAATGAGTGAACTACGGGGCTGGGGGTTTAAGAACAGAACTGGAGAGAATTAGGAACATGCACAGCAAAATGAAGAGCAGAAAACAAATGGCTGGTGGCCACCAGCGAAACAAAGTTAGGTCCAGGTTGACAAAAGCCATTTTAACAAGCTTATTAGAGAAATTAGATGTTAGAATTCTCTAAACATCATTTCCCAGTTTTTCACTCATTGGTATCCTATATTATACATTACTGTCCAAAATATTTTAACTTTATAGAAAACACAAGCAAGGGTATTTAGTGGAATGTACCTGTTTTTTCTCAGCTCAGTTATTCCAGGCAGAAGTAAGTCTCACTGCTCTGTCTGTATCACCCTAATGAGGCACCACTAATTACCTCGTAGCATACACATACTGCAAGTAAAAAAAAACTCTAGGGGAATTTAAGGCTCTTTAGAACAACCTGTTCTGAACCAGGTCGTGGCCCTGTTGGGGGGGGTCAAACGACCCTTTCACAGGGGTCTCCTAAATACATCCTGCATATCAGATATTTGCATTATGATTCATAACAGTAGCAAAATTACAGTTATGAACTAGCAAAAAAAAATCATTTTATGGTTGGGGGTCACCACAACATGAGGAACTGTATTAAAGGGTCGCGGCATTAGGAAGGTTGAGAACCACTGCTCTAGAATATAATTTGAAATCTCATTCCCTTAAGTGATGGAAACATCACAAAAAGAATACAATAATGTAATTTTAAAGAAGGTAAAGAAGAAAAGACCTAATTTAGCAGTCTCATTTTTAACACGCATTACTGGGGCTGCACAGTGGCAAAATCTCCATGCCTCTTACCTACGTAGGTAGAGCATTTTTAAAATCTAGTTCTAAGTTAATGAAGTTGTATAGCAAATGGAATAATACCTAAAATAATCTGTCCAAAGGGAACATTTCTCAGCAAAAAAATACACATATCTGCCAGAAAGATAATAATTCCAAAAAGAGAGTCAACTCCACTCTGTTTACCTCAACAGGCGCATCACTACCACACAGAAGTTATTTCAACGTGATGATACTAAAAGCACTTCATTCTGGCAGCTTGATGTCTTTCTCCTTGTCTTGATCACAAAAATAACATCAGACAACCTGCTGACTAAATTCAATAGCAGCAAGGAGTTTTATAATAGATCAAGACGTCATGAGGTTCCCATTATTATAACGCCTGTGAAGCACAGGTATGCTGAACAGAAAAATATTTGGAGACTGCATAATAAAGAAAACTGACACGCTGGCAACAGTCTAAATGTAAATGAGTCACAGTGTATGGTTTGTTTTTCAAGGCATCATAAATGAAGCATGGCTTCACCAAAATTGGATATTTTTATTTGATGAGACTAAAAATGGTAGAGTCTCATGGTTTACAAAAAATAAGATTGTAAAATAGCAGTCTTAAATTCATTTGACGTAGTAAGTACACTTCTCATAAGGCATGTCAGTTTCAAAAAGTAGTAGCACAAGTAGGAATGTCAGGTTGTTACTCACCGAACAACCCATTTCCCTGCATGGGATACGTATGGCCCATGGAGTCCCTGAAATACTGCTGCTTCTTTTCCCATTCTTAACTCCACGTCTTCTGAAAAGTCAATGTTTGTGGTAGAATCTTAAAGCTAATACTGAAGTGTAGGTATGTTTCATGCACAACCAGGCTGGGAATTCCTTGGGGGGCAGTAAGAGGGTACTAACCAACTGTCTTCCCTGACATCACCTTCTATCTGGAACCAGATGGATACTAGGACACTCTCCTCTCCCGACCAGTGAGTGAGCCTAGAAATAGTCTTCCGTGCCCAAAGGTGTACTTCACGAATTGCCACGTGCTCTGCTCTCTCATTACATAAAGATCCTATGGACGGACCTGTGAATTCCGTATGCACCACCTCGTGTGAGCAGTCAGCCTCCAAACTGGCCCTTCAATACAGGTTGTGAAAGTCTCACTGAAAACAGTTGAAAGAAACAATAAATGTTTTAATTATTATAACATAACCACTAATATATATGTAAGTATCCGGTTAGCAGGAACCACACATAAAAGAACACAGAATGAACCACAGCTTTTGCCATGGGGACATCAACAAGTATACATTCGTATTTTAGCGTGACAACTGGATAAATGTAAGTAATTCTGGGGGAGGCTATAAAAAAGCAGCACAAACATTCGTGAGAAATGAAAACACATTCTTCTTCTCAAATTTGCCAAATAATCCTACACGTACATTGTCATAATACAATATAACAACACATGAAATAAAACTGAGCTCTCTGGAAGACTTTACATTCTGCCAATACAAGGTTCCAGAAACATGATTAAAATATTTTTTTCTCCGGAGATTAAGAGCGGAAGAGTTTCTCCTCCTATTTTTCTGCATGACAGTCTTTGCAGATTATGAGCAGACACAGGGGATCATTCTAAAAATCTTGGAGAAGAAACCAGCATTCTGAGAGCCGTCTGCTAATGTATGTCATGACCTCATATGCAGCTGGCCTATTCTCCATGCTCATTACTACTGAGATGACCGTAGTCATGCATTTCCCTCCTGTTCCCATTCCCACATGGTCACATTCTTCCTTCAATCCCAGCATTTCCCAAAGTGTACTCTGTAAAACATTAGAGACCCAGGAGACATTACGTGGATATTTCTGTCAAGTAAGTTTGGAAAATGTTTCCTAGGATGTCTCCTCTCGGAAATCACAAAATATTGTTTGGGGAAGAAGAAGAGGGTCAGCCTTGAAAGACTAAAGAGGTAGACTGTATTCAGCAGGCCATGTGAGAAGCATAGAGGATTTTAAGCAGGGGAGAGACAGAATAATCTTTTTGGCAGAGAATGCATACAACACTGGGAAGGTGGTATGGGGGGGAGGGGGATGAAAGCAAAACGATCCTGTGAAACAAGCCAGGGCTGAGGCAGGAACTGCAGAACTGGAGAGGAGAGAGCAGGTCAGACACTTTCTGCAGAGAATGCAAAGTGGCTGGTGAGAAGTGGAGGTGGCAAGAGAGGAAACATGGAGATGAAGATGGCATAAATTCTCAGTAGTCAATATTTTCTCAATAAAATAGAAGTGGACATAACCTGGGTGAGAAGGACTATGGAAATGTTAATAGCTGTTGAGGTGAAGTTTGGGGACAACTCCTTTGGGCAACAGGAGAGGGAAGCTGACGGCTTATAAAATAACTGTTTAAGCACCATCACTCGTGCAGCCGTTCCTGACCTAGCCATGCTATCTTTTCGGCCTCTCAATCCTTCATAACACTTTTTTTGGTACCTCCCTCTGCTACTTCAAAATCTGACACAGTATTATTTGTGTATTTTTCTTGCTTGCTTCTTCTAGATTTTAACTACTTGACTGGGGGAGAGAGGGAAGGTATTAGGTCTTTTGTGTCACCTCTCATAAAGCATTCCATATAGCAAGCATTTAAAATATCCAAGTGAAATGCAAAGTATAATTATGTGCCATGAAATATATGTAACTTTGCTTCAAACCCCACTTTTCTGATCCCCTAGAGCAGTGTTTTTCAATCTTTTTTATCTCATGGCACACACTTGAACCTGTAATTTAACCTATAGTTAAACTCTGCAGCACAATTAAATTATGTTGATCAAAAAAAAAGAGCTTAAAAAAAGAAAATACTTACTGTGCTTTGAACTTCTTTCAAAAATAATTTAATTAATGATCTTTAAAGATTTCGCAGCACACCCAAGAGTCTCTTCCAAGACACCTGTTGAAAATCCCTGCTGTATGGACTGATGCCCCCCTCTCCCTGACCTCAGCTTATTTCAAGAATTTCTCTTTCAGTTTTTAGCAGTTTGAATAGAATGTGCCTAGGTTTTTATTTGCTTGTTTTGATATTTCTGTTACAGCGTATTCTCTGAGCTTCCTGTGCCTGTGGTTTTCTGTCTGTCATTAACTTTAGAAAGTTCTTGGCCATTATCACTTCAAATATGTTTCTGCTCCTTTCTCTCCTTCTCCTTCTGGCATTCCAATTATAGGTATGTTCATACTTTCAAAACATGCTTTCTTCCTTTTTCCTTCCTTCTTTCTTTTTTGTGGTAGTTCAATTTGGGAAGCTTCTATTGACCTGTCTTGAAATGCACTTATTCTTTCCTCAGCCATGTCAAGTCTACTGACACCCCAAAGGCATTCTTCATTTCTGTTATAGTGTTTTTGTTTTCTAGCTTTTCCTGTTGGTTCTTTCTTAGAGTTTCCATCTTCCATTCTTACGTAACTTATCTGCAATGACATGTTATCTACTTTTCCAATTAGATCCTTTAAGATATTCATCATGGTTATTTTATAACATATTGCCCATCTTATGAAAACTCCAACATCCTTGTAAACTCTGAGTCTAATTCTGATGATGGCTTTGTCTCTTCCGACTGTGTTCTCGTGCCTTTAGCATGCCTTGTAATTTTTTGTTGAAAGTGGACATGTTGTAATGGGGATTAGGAACAAGGTAAATAGGCCTTCAGTGTGAGAATTTATGTCCAACTGGTTATGTGCTGGGCTATGTTTATTGTTTGCTGTGAATGTGATGCTAACAGGTGTAGTATTGAAGTCCTCCAGTGTCCTTGTTTTTGGTCTAAAGTACTGCTGCTCAGAGGCAGTGTGCGTCTTGCAGCTCTTTCAGCTGTAATTTGTGGTTAGGACACTGGAGATGTGTCAGTGTGGTGGTAAAGTGTGGACAAGAAGTAGCATTCTATAATCTCTAATTGCATCTCTGTCTTTTAGTGAGCCTATTCTTCTGTGATTTTTACCAGTGCTTCTTCATGAATAGGTTTTTCCCAACTTCCTTCACTGAGGCCAGAAGGTTACAGGGGTCTAGCAAGGAATGTCCCACACCCAAGACTCAGATAAAGACTTCCACCCAGAAGAGAAGACTTTTTATGGGAAAAGTCCTTGGTATATGTCAGAATGATTATATCTCCACTCCACCTGCCAGAACCAAGAAATCATCATTCTCAGATCATCACCACGTCAACTTGGTGGGCTTCTTATAGGAAAAGCCCATGAATACTGTGTGCCAGGAGTTTCTAACTCACACCCTAGTGCATTCAGCAATTTATCAAAATTACTGTTTAAGTTCTCCTACAGTTCATAGCTCCAGCAACATCTTCACCTATGAACAGAGAACACTCAAAGAAGCTAATGACTGCCAGCAACTGAAGTATGCTACAATGGTGCAAACTTCGTATTTAGAAGATTCAGACTTGAAAACTTTCAGATGTGTAACATTAACCATTTGGCTCCTCTTTTGTTAATTCACGGGACATGGTCATAACACACATATGTGTTATGCATGTTTGAAATTTCTAGTAATGGAAATTTTCAAATATATACAAGAATACATGCCAAAAATAATGGAGTACTCATAATCCAGGCCCAATAATTAGCAACATTTTGCCATTGTCATCTCATCTCTCCTTCCCACTTTTTCTTTCCATATACTTTAAAGCAAATCCCAGAGAACATGCAATAATTCAGTATGCATCTCTGATGGATAGAAAAATCCATCCACTGGGTGCAGTGGCTTAAAAATTCCAATGATTAGACAGGAAGATGGATGTGGACAGAGTGTGCCAATTCTCTTATCTTCCCCTCTACTCCCAAACTAAATAGCTGGAGAGGTGAATAAACTAAAGACATTCCTTTTGCACTAAGAATTCTGGGTAAGAATTAGGTTCTGCAAACAGCAGGAACTTGTCCAAGATAATGAAAGCAAAAGTGAAGCAGAGGCCATTTTATTACACACCTTGGGCTGCTTTAACTGCAAAGACAAGGAAATGCGAGGGTTTCCACAGCAGCACTTATTGTAGCACTCTCCAATTTGCTGGATGTCAAGAGGCACTTGTGACCACAGCAGCAACAGTTTAATTCTGGTTTCCTGATTGCTGGATGTAGCTAGAGGGGCATATTCTCAACCCACAGTTCTAACAACCACCTTAGCTGTAAGTGGGTCTTGGGTGGATCAGTTCTGTACTCTCTGAAGTCATTACAGTAGATCAACCTAGAGCCCACATTTTCAGTCTTCCAATAGTTTTATAAGCACTCACTTCCCTTCTATTACATGTCTCCCTGTTTAAATAAAATATATGTAGTTTCAGTTTCCCAGACTGAATCCCAACTTACACATTATTTGATGTAACTGTGTCTATCTATGGAAATGATAACAAATTTGCATTTATAACTCCCTTCTTATGTGTGATAAACTAATTTTTCTATTTTACTTCCCCAATTTATATTGATGTTTATTCTTTTAAATTTAAATTTCCATATTATTCTGTATCTAGTCATTAAATAAAATGCTGGTTTTAATGCTTTAAATCAATTTCATGAATCCCATTGGGTTGCAAGCCTCAATTTAAAAGACACAGCTTGCAACACAGTCTTATTATAAGAGCTGCCAAGTTGCAGAATATCACAGTCCCATTCATTTAATTTTCTTTTATTCCATTCCAGTCTTCATTCATGACAGACAAGATGGAGTTGTTCCAGCTGTTATTTTATTGACCTCTATCAAAGTGGAAGACACTCAGGCCAGTCCCCAGATACCTAAGAAATATATTTAAGAAATAAACAAAAATGGAAAACAAAGAATAAAAAGGGAAAACATGGTGCGACTAACATTAAGGTTTGAGGGGAAAACTGCTCTTGATCTAAAAGAATGCAAGTTTTTTTCATAGAAACATTCGCTGAAAGCTTTCATTGACCAGACTTGATTTTGTTATTAAAACATACCTCCAGAAACCATATGCAGTGTTTGATTTTTTTTTCCTCCATCTACTCATTAGTCAAACAGAAATAAATCTAATAGGGACCAAAGGAACTTTTAAAAACCAAACATCCTTAAATCTTGTTATATGAATAGTGAACTATATTCAGATTTTGGTTCTTGATTCCAAAACCAATAAAATCGCAGAAAAACGTTAAACGAATCCACAGATCTCAGAGGATAACAGATCATAAAACTCCCACAGATTTGGCAGGGTGGCAGTCACTGACAGGAGAAAAGATATATAAATATAAGTTAAAATCTCATATTTTTCTATCTTAAAAAAGAGCTTTATGTAGAATGTGAAATTCTAAAATATAAAATATTTTCCTATTTTAACAAATATTTAGCATTAGTGAGTACTATACACATGTATTATATAGTCCTCCTTACCATAGGAAAACTTTTTTAACTAATTTAAATAAAAAGCTAAGTAGGCTTAAAGTTTGATTTTAATGTTTTAAATAGGAATCCTTGAAATACGTATTATCTTCTTTCTTGCCTAATAAAATAGGATATATTGAGTATAAATTAATTAGTCTTTGGATGCATCAGGTTTCTAATTTTCGTAATCAATTACCATCCCATGCTGAAATACTGTGTTGAGCCCAAGAGTTACTGGTATTTGGTAAAATGTTAAGAGTGAAAACATCACAGACATTGGTGTTAAACACAGCCTGATTCAGATCATGGAACTCACAACTTTTGAGCCCTGTGACATTGGGCAAATTGATTAACAACCCTGCATTTTAGTTACATCAGCTACAAAAAAGAAATCATAATCCTGCACTTATAAGATTGTTAGAAGGATCACATTCGAGTGTATACAAGACAGTATGGTGATGCTATTAACACTATAACGTCAAGTATCTTGCTTCTCAAAATGGAATATGCTATAATTCTGAATAATTAATACAACTGTACAATTAACTAATGAGCAGCCAGAATCAAATACCATAAACTTTTATTAGAGTCTAAAGCACAAAATGCAATGGTAAATTTAACTTTAAATATATTTAGAATAAATATGATTGTATTCTTTAGAGTAAATAAATGTACTTTTGGAATGTTATGATATTGTTGAAAATAAATATATTTAGAATAAAAGTTACATCTTTTAAAATTGTATTTTGTTTGTTGTTGATTATGTAGACACATAGCAAATTTTTATTTTAATGTTCTATACCAAAATCTTCAGATAGATTTAACAAAAGACATACCACATACTTATAAAGGTAACTTTACAAAATTTCACTGAGACATTTTTTTCTTCTGGGGAAGAAGAAATAATTGCCAAATTGTGGAAACAACCTAAATGCCCACCAATCCAGAAATGGATTAACAAGCTGTGATATAGGTGTGCCATGGAATACTATTTAGCCACTAAAAAAGATGGAGACTTTTCATTTTTTGTATTAACTTGGGTGGAGGTGAAATACATTCTCCTTAGTAAAGCATCACAAGAATGGAGAAGCAAGAATCCAATGCACTCAATTCTGATATAAGGACAATTGATGCTAGTACATGGTGGGGGTAGGAGAGGGAAGGAGGGAGGGAGGTGGGGAGCCACGGTGTGTAATACACCTCTTGAGGGTGGGATACAATTATAAGAGGGACTTTACCTATTAAATGCAAGCAGTATAACCTGGTTCTTTGTATCCTCAATGATTCCCCAACAATAAAAATAATTAAATAAAAATGAAAAGAATCTTTCAAAAAAAAAAGAAAAAAGAAAAGCTAGATAAATGGAGACATATACTATTTATATGGATTGAAGAATAAATGTCATGAAGATGCCTATTTTCCCCTTATTGTGCTATGGATTCAATGTAATCCCAATCTAAAAATACAAAAATGTTTCTGTGGAAATTGATCAGCTGATTCTAAAATTTATATGCAAATGCAAAAAGCCAAGAATAAATAAGGCAATCTTGAAGAAAAACAGTGAAACTTTTATCAGATATGAAAAGTAATTAGAAATTAACAGCAATTAAGACACTACAACACCAAACAAAAGACAAATGGGCCACATGAGTGAACCTAAAAACTGACCCATATGAAGAATTGATTGAAGTAGCCCTTCAAGTAGCTATAGGGAAAGGACATTCTTTTCAATAAATAATGTTGGAACAACTAGATATCCATATGGAAAAAAATTCAAATTGTACCCTTCCCTTACACACTACCTCGTAGGGAAAAAAAATCAACTTTGAGAAAGTTTTCAGAGCTCAGGATGGATATCTACATGATCTTGTGGCAGGAAATATTTCTAAAACAACACAGGAAAAGCACTAACCATGAGTGAAATGACTGATAAATTTGTCTAAATTAAAACAAAAAACATAATAGCGAAAAGACACGGTACAGGGAGGAAATATTGTGACCAACAGAAGCCATAAAGGATTTCCAGTTAAATTCTAGGCAGAAATTGTACAAATTGGTAAGAAATGATAGTTCGCTGCAGTAAAAAAAAATAAGTAAAACAAAGGACTCAAACATGTACTTTAACATAAGCAAAATGAAGGAGGAAGGTGTGCTGTCTAGAATGCTTAAGGAATTCAAAAGTGATTACCATGACAGTCAGGATAGTGGTTACCTCCAAGAACTAGAGAGACTTCTGAGGCAATGGCAATATTCCACTTCTAGAAGTGGGAGGTAGTTATATAGGCGCCTATTTGATAATTATGCATAATTATACACGATATAAATTGTTGTATACACTTGTGAATATATGTTATATTTTGTAATAAAAGCAGATTGTCTTGTCTATACTAAAACAACTCAAACCAGGCAGTAACAATTTTCCCAGACAACCTAGACTATACATCCCCCAAATAAAGATTCTCCTGAAAAACATAAGTGTTATATAAAGATTCAGATTTTCCCCCTTTTGTTGTTCTAGAATCAGACTGACTATTACAAGCAGACTACAATCAGATGTACTACTTTCTCTATAGAAGGTTGTAGGGGAGAGGGAGATTGGTCTGGGTTGTAAGGAGTAAGATTTAGATGTGGGTAAATTGGGAAAATGATTCATTAGTTTTACTACTGGTGGTTTTATGAGTTAATACTTCTGAGTAAGCTTGCTTCCCTTGTATCTCAGTTTTCTCATTCAATTAAAAAAAAAAGTATACCTTAGTGAAAACACAAATATCAACTTTCTCTCCCTGTGGTATGTTTTCATAAAATGTATATTTGAGAAGTTATGCATGGACCTGGCCTATTATCTCTCACCATGATGCTAAGCAACCAAGAAAAGTACCAAGGGTACCAGAAATAATGACAAGCTGTATCTTTGACATCAACCAGCATGAAGAGTGAAATTAGGTCTGGAACCAGAGAAGTATGGACCTTAGCATCTCAAATTTCAAATAGAAATAATCACTTCCATGCTATGTATCTTGAAGGCCATATATCACAAAGGTTGCCAAAGTGGTTTGAAGAGGACAGAGAGAAATCACTTCTGAACGCAAATAAGGTACAACAGAAACAACCAGAGACAGGAATCCAAGGTTCAGGCGCTTACCAGCTGGTGACTGACCACAAATGAGCTGGACTGATCTGGCTGAAATAATGTAAGGTTTTTTCCCATCTCTATGGTTATACATATAGTCCTCCTGCAAAGACTATATAGTACTATCCAGACAGAGTCCTATATCCCCTTAATGCTGTTTTTATAACAAACATAGCAAATAAAAATTCATTATTTATACCTAAGACACATTTAAATCATCACTTTATAGAAGGATTCAAAATAAGATTTCTTTGGTTTTTCTAGAACTTACATTTCAATTTTTAAAAGTAACACTTTGTAGATACCTTCCTAAAATATATTTTAGGATAAATATGTTAGGATAAATAATGTTATATTTAAGTTATACCTTCCACTATATCCTACACCTGATTAAAGAAAAAAAAGAAAGAACAAGTTTCCACAAAAGAAAATTGAAAACCAGGTCTAATGAAATCCAGTTTAGGATATACGTATTCAAGTCAACTCAGCATTGACTTAAGAGTCACACATAGGTTTATGTACTACTTTGCCAGCCGCTGTGTACCAGTGGCCCCCAGCGCCCCTTTCTCACACAAATTCCCCAGACTCCTCTCTCAGAGCCCTTGCAGAGGCCACCTGCCCTAAATTCTCCAGAATAAACTAACTGCCAACTGAAATCGTAATGTGTATCAGTTCGTATTCCATAAAATATCCATCAAAAATAAGAAATCAAATGTCTAACACATTTAAAATAATTTTCCAGAAAGCAAATAATGAATATAATAGAAAGACATACTTTCAGAATAAGGGCTTCTTCCCTGGGACTTGTTAGACACAATTCCCCTTTAAAGATTATTTATAATAACCTCAGAAGTAGAATGTTATAACTTTGCTATAATTACTCATTCTTTACCAAACGTGTCTTTTTTTGAGAAGGGGGGAAGGGGTCTCCTTCCGCTGCGCTGGGTGCCGCTCGGCAGCACCATCAGAGCTCACTGCACCCTCCTCCCTGGTGCCAGCTTGATTCTCCTGCATCAGATGCAGGCCACCATGCCAAGCTCGGCTAATCTTTTTTATTATTGCCAGCTATATTGCCAGGATAATCTCAAACTCATGGCCTCAAGCCATCCTCCTGCCTCTGCCTCCCAGAGCATGGGGATGAGGGCATCAGGAATGAGCCACCACACCCAGAAAAACTTGCTAAGGGGAAAAAATTTATATTACGAACATGTATGCCTTATTTTGCAATTACTTAAGACTAAACAGGCCTTTTGGGCCCCTCATTTCATTCACTGATGGCTAAGCAGTTCAGTATTAATTCAATATGTATTCTACTCTTAGGATTTTGGCATCATAAAATTATTGCCTGCTATCAGTAATTTCAGTCACAATTTTCCTAATTTTTATCTGGGAATTTTTTCCCAATCAAACTTTGGCTTACTTCCAATGGGCTCAAAACCTGCCCACATTTCCAGAATACAAGAAAGTTCCATTAACGCAACTAACAAAATAATCATCATCATAATCATAAATTTCAACTGTTGTTTTTATGCCATCTTCTAAAAATTGGCTTGGCTGTTTGTGAAACACTTCCTCACACTAGGAAAAAGATTTGTGACAGAACAGTGTGAGGAGGGAAGGCATGAGGTGCACAGGAGACACAGAGTCGCTCTATATATTAACGTTTATCAATGCTTACAGTGTCTACGATACAGCAGGGCGCTTACCCTCCAAAAGGCAAAAATTATTAAATGAAGCTCTTCAAACAGAAACGCTCAGCTGTGACATATGCACCCAAAAAAAGAGCTCTGTTTTCTTTGGCTTTTTAAAAATAACTTCTGAGAATGTCTTCTAGTCCAATCCACAAATAGACTGCTCACACTGACCTCCTTGTTTGGCCAAGCAGGTCTAAATAGTGAAACCACAACGTTTGGTCAGTAAAACTATCTCCCTGCTTCAGGCTCCGCTCAATGAGGGCTATTATGTCAACGCAGCCCTGCCACAAACAACTTCTGTAGGTGTTTCATTTCTGTCACCAGGGAACATCTGTCTATGGAATTTGTTTGTATGTATTAAACAGGATGTTCTTTATGTAATAAGCATATTAGAGTGAAATTTATGAGCATATTCTAAGAACATTAAACTTCATAAAAAGCACTTTTTTTCTTGCATCTCCACACCCATACTATTTAGCCAAGTAAACACACAATTCTTCCCTCTGGCCCTGGAAAGGTTATCTAATATTTGTCCTATCACATGACTTTTAATAAAAACTTATCTACATTACCTACATATTGATATTTGCAATTACATGGACATAAGTTAATAAAATATTTTGTGTTAATTGTTAATTTTACCTTGAGCAAAGCATTTGAGATTGCTATTCTAAATTATTCCACATACACAGTCAGCAATATGTATTCACTTCTAGTTGTAAACACCGGCTATTCCAGGCTAGGGGTTCGTCTTTGGGCAGCTGTTCTCCAGTTTTTCAATTTGGCATTGCTAGATTAATCTCTGATTATCAAAAGTCTCTAAAAGCACCTCACAAATCTCCATGGTTAGACAGTCTTGACATCTCTGCAGTGCTCTCTTCTGAGGTGATTCTGGATCCCAAAGACCAATTCATCCATAATCACAATACAGAATTTCAGTGACAGAAGAACCTTTTTTGATCTGACACAACCTTAAATTTGTAATTGAGGAAATCGAAGCCAACTGTAGAGACTTTTACGTTACTCTGAAACCTAAATATACAGCACTAAGTGGACGGACCAACACATATAAGCAGATAATTCATGAAGCCACAGAAAAAAAAAATACATGAAGCAAATATAATAACATACAACTTAAAAGACAATTTGGTCAGCAATACACCACATATACAGCTGTGATCCTGTGATAATAAATGTTGTATTTTTATTGTACCTTGTTTTGAGATAATAAGGTGCTGCATAGTTCTGTAGCCCAGACGTAACAAACATGGCCTCACATGTAGTAGGCTATACTATCTACGTTTGTGCAAGCTTTCTCTATGATCGTTTGCACAATGACAAAATCGCCTAACAGCACATTTCATAGAATGCATCCCCATCATTAAGTGACATTTGACTGTAAAAATACATCTCTTTTGTATGATAAAGCAGAACTTAAAGTAGGATATTCTAAAAAATAATAAAATACCTAATTTAAAAGATATTCCTTTTTTGATCTTATTGAGACTTAATTCACATACGACAACCTGCATAATTTAAAGTGTACAATTTGATAGATTCTGATCTCTATACGCACATGACATCCTCACTACATTCAAGATAACAAACATTTCTACCAGCCCCAAGAACTTCCGTGACCCTTTATAATTCATCCTTCATTCTATCCTTGCTGCCAGGCTAACACTGATCTGCTTTATGTCACTACGGGTTAATTTGCCCTTTCTAAAACTGAATATAAGTGGAATTATATGACGTGTATTCTTTTTTGGTCTGGCTTTTTTAAGTGTAATTATTCATCCATGGTGTTGTATTTGTTCTTTTTTAACACGGAGTAGTTGTCCACTGTCTGGTTGTAACATAATTTATCCTTCACCTGTTGATGACATTTGGGTTGTTTCCAGTTTTTACTGTTACAAATGAAACTGCTATCAACATCATGTACAAGTCTTTGTATGGGCATATGTTTTCGTTTCTCTTGTGTTAATAGCTAGGAGTAACATGATTGGCTTAGGGTACATACTCAACTTTTTAAGCAATTATGAAATTATTTACTAAAATGATTATACCGTTTTACATTCACATCAGCATCATATAAAAGTTTCAGTTGCTTCACATCCTCACCATTCTGAGTACACGCAGGATAAAACGGTAATTTTACTTTGTATCTCTCTAATGACAAACTATGCTTTTATGTGTTTATTGATCATTTATATGGTTTTTTCAATGAAGTATCTGTTAAAAAAAATTGCCCATCATCATTTAATGGGATTGTTTGTTTTCTTATTATTAAATTGAAAGAGTACTTTATAAATGCCGGACACAAGGCCTTGGTCTTGCACATGTTTTGCAAATTCCTCCTTTTAGCCTTTCCTTTTTATAACACGACCTTGCCATATCATGTCCCATCTATGTCACAGATGTATTTTAAATCTATGTCATCTTTGCAAAGTAGTATAGTTCTAAGTTTTACACGTTGGTCTATACTCTAGTTTAATTTTTAGAATTTTTACTTTAATTTTAATAGGAATGTGATTTATTTTTTTATTAACTGTGCTAACAAACATCAGTCTTGGACATCTTTTGTTGTATTTTTATGATTTTTGTATTTTATGATTTTTGGCGCTACTATATATGAAATTCTCTTAAAATTCATTTCCCAACCATTTGCCTTTAGGGCAGAAGAACAACACTAATTTTAGTAATTTAGTATTGAAACTATGAAGATTCCCTTATTTTTCAGTAGTTCTTTTATAAGGCCCCAGGATTTTTTCATGTAAATAATCACAACATCTATAAATAAGGAGAGTATTCACTTCTTCTTTTCCCACCTTTATGCCTTTTCTTTCTACTACCTGCTGTATTAATTTCCTAAGGCTGCACTGACCAAGTACCACAAACTTGAATGCCTTAAAGAAACAGAAATTTATTCTCTCACAGTTTTGGAGGCTAGAAGTCCAAAATCAAAGTGTTGTGGGGCCATGCTCCCTCTAAAGCAGCGGTTCTCAACCTGGGGGTCGTGACCCACAGGAACTGTATTAAAGGGCCGCAGCATTAGGAAGGTTGAGAACCACTGCTCTAAAGCCTCTGGGAAAGGAACTTTCCTGCCCTTTTCCATTTTCTAGTAGCTCCAGGAGGTTTTTGGAGTGAAAACGTAATTCTAGTCTCCTGTCCTCCACCTTCACATGGCTGTCTGCACTCTGTGTCTCTTCTTTCCTTCTAAGGCAGTGGTTCTCAACCTTCCTAATGCCGTGATGTATTTTCATTGTTACAAAGGGGTCGCCACACACAGGTTGAGAACCTCTGTTCTAAGGACACCAGTCATATTGGTTTTGTACCCACTCTGTATTAGCATGACCTCATTTTAACTGATCACTTCTCCAAAGATCCTATTTCCAAATAAGGACACACTCAGCGGTACCAGGAGTTAGGACTTCAACATACTTTTTGTGGAAACACAATTCAACCCATAACACTTGCCTTACTAAAATAGCTAGGGTTTCTAGTACAATGTTGAATAGAAGTGGTGAAAGCAGGCAAACATGCCTTGTTCTCGCTTTCAAGGGAAAAGAATTCAGTCTTTCACCATTAAATATGAGCCCTAGGTTCTCAACATGTACACACAGTTTGAAGAATTTTCTAGTTATTCTTCAACAAATGGATATTGTCTCATGCTTTACATGTATCTACCAAAATAAGAATGTGATTTATCCTTTTATAAACTGTGCTAATTGATTTAGAATGTTCACTAAACCTTGCATTCTTTTTTTTTTTTTTTTGAGTTTTACTTTGTCTCCCTCGGTAGAGTGAATGGCATCACAGCTCACAGCAACTTCAAACTATTGAGCTTAAGGGACTCTCTTGGCTCAGCCTCCTAAGTAGCTGGGGCTACAGGCACCCACCACAATGCCTGGCTATTTTTTTTTTCTTGG
Organism: Galagoides demidoff; assembly: GCA_963574575.1. Lineage (NCBI taxonomy): Eukaryota > Metazoa > Chordata > Mammalia > Primates > Galagidae > Galagoides > Galagoides demidoff. The sequence goes on from CAUYQV010116684.1 coordinate 49,047, forward strand.
TTGTAGTTGTCATTGTTGTTTGGCAGGGCTGGGCTGGATTCGAACCTGCCAGCTCTGCTGTATGTGGCTGGAACCCTAGCCGCTGAGCTACAGGTGCCAAGCCAACGCATTCTTAGGATACCTTCTACTTACACATGTATTATCCTGTTATATATTACTGTATTTATTTTAATAATATTTTGTTAAGATTCTTACATCTACATTCATGGTAGATTTTTGTCTATAATTTACCACTTCTTCAATGTTTTTATCTGGTTGTGGCATTAGGGTAATTCCTTCCTCTTTCAGAGCTATTCAGAGTCTCTGCTTCTTGCATTAATCTTGGTAAGTTGTAATTTTCAAAACATTCATTTATTTCATCTAAATTGTCAAAATGGTGGCAATTGACCAGATTGTTGACAGTATTTTCTCATTATTCTTTTAATGTCTATAGTACTGTTGTATTTCTTTTCATTTCTAATGTGATAATTTTTGTTCTCGCTTTTTCTTGATCTGTCTCTGGCCTCCATGGAAATCTGTGGTCACTTAAATCATATCCCATTATACATAGTTATTTCTCTCCAGCTGTTTTCAAGGCTTTTTAAAAATTATTATTATCTTTGATTTTCAGCAGCTTAATTACAATTTACCTAACCAAGCTTTTCTTTGAATTTATCCTGACTGATGACTGACCTCCTTGAGTCATTAAATCTGTCTTCCTCTAAATTTGGCAACTTTTCATCCATTATTCCTTCAAACACACTTTCCTCCTCCTCTCCCCTCTCCTCCTCAGACTGTAATTATATTAACATAATACAGATACTTTTATATTATCCTGCAGGTCCCGAAAGCTCTGGGTTTTTTTCTCCTCAAACTTTTATTGGTTTTTCAGATAGAATAATTTCTACTGATTTATCTTCAAATTCACTGGTACTTTCCTCTGTCATATCCATTTTATCATTGAGACTATCCAGTGAGTTTTCATTCAGAATTCTACATCCAGTGAAATTAAGTTTTAGAAATAAAGGCAGCTGGTTGCAGTGGCTCAGCCTGTAATTCTAGCACTCTGGGAAGCTGAGGCAGGTGGACTGCTTGAGCTCAGGAGTTCAAGACCAGACTGAGCAAGAGAGAGACCTCATCTCTAAAAAAAGGGCCAGGCATTGTGGTGGGCGCCTATAATCCCAGCTATGTGGGAGGCTGACGCAAGAGGATCACTTGAGCCCAGGAGTTTGAGGTTGCTTAAGTTATGACACCACAGCAAACAAATTCATCCAAACTGATGAAAATTTTATAAATTAATTGGACGATACACTTTAAAATATGTCAATATCATAAATGGCAAAGAAAAAGGGAGCTATTCCAAATTAAAGGACACATGATGACTAACGTAATCAATACGTGACCCTAGATCAGATTCTCAATCATATTTTTTTCTTTTCCTACAGTGAAAAGAAAAAAGAAAAAGTAAAATTCTGTCTCAAAAAAAAAAAAAAGAAAAGAAAAGAAGGAAAAATAAAAGATATTTTAGATAAAGATTCTCATCATTACTATGTAGCCAGTAAGCTGTGGCAATGATACAGAATATACATAGATTTTCAAAATATAGAGAAATCAATACAGAAATAGATAGACACATAGATAGTCATGCGTGTACAGGCATATATCCTAAATAACCATCGCAATGGATTGTAACTCATAAATTAAAATAAGAATCCATGAGTTTAAGTAAACAGATAAACCAGTATATAAGTGGGGAAGAAAGGAAACCTCTTCTTTACAATGCAATGACAATTAATAAATACAGAAGTGATATAATTAGAATTATGGATGCTAAAACTAGTATATTTAAGTTTGATGAAAAATAGATACTTACACAAAGTATCAAAGTATTTCCACACAGGATTTATTAACTAAAAAGTAAAATAATAACTTCATAGGGGAGAAAACTGGCAGAAACCACTTTAACAAAATTATCAAAGTAAATGTCATCAGTAATGGGACGAATCTTTATGTGCCCAGACATGATGCCCTAAAAACAAAAACACTGCCACAGTCTTCCTGCCAAGACCGCCTAACTTGAAGTATAATTATGAGGAAACAGCAGACAAATCCATCCAAACCGATAAACATTTTCTAAATTAACTGGATAATACTCTTCAAAATATGTCAATATCATAAATGGAAAAGAAAAAGGGAACAACTATTCCACATTAAAGGAGACATGATGACTAATATAATCAATACCTGACCCTAGATCAGATTCTCAATCATAGTTTTTCTTTTCCTACAGAGGACATTACTGGGTCAATTGATCTAATCTCAACAAAGCATTAATTCAGATAGAGTATTGTACCAATGTTAAGTTCTTGATTTTGGTAATCGCATGACGGTTATACAAAATAATGATCTTATTTTTAGAAAATAGACACTTGCGTATTTGAGAATAAAAACATGAATCATGACTTCCTCTCAAATAGTTCAAAGAGAAAAGGTGGGGAGAAATGGGGGGGTAGAAAAAAAGAGGAAAAAAAACAAGTGTGATATAATGTTTCTATATTTAATTGAAAAAAACCTTCGTTAACAGTTAATGAGAATCCTTTTCATCTTTTTACAACTTTTCTTTAAATCTTAAATTATTTCGAAATCAGTTCCCTTTAGTTTTATTAAAAAACAAAAGAGAAACTGGTAAAAACTTGATTAGAGGAAAGGTTCAAGAAGGGCTGCAAAAGTAATCACTTTCTTCCACCTTTTAATCATGAACTGAAAATTCCCTTTTGCACTGGTAGCTAACCAAACTAAATTATTTCTTGACTAATAAGCATAAAGACATGCTATCTCCACATAAAAGAAGAGTATAGAAACCCATAACTGAATAAAAATTTGTTCTGCTACTTTGCAATAGCAGTCAGCTAGGAGTCTCCTCAGTGCCTACTAGTACTGGGCTAATGCAATCGAGGAGCCGAGAAATTATACAGTGAAAATATTAGTCCATGGAACCAAGCTATCTAAGGAAGATAAGTCACGGAAGGAAGCCACTGAACTGTGTGTAACAGGATGGGGAGAATATAATAATTAAAACTTAACTAAGTAACTTTACCTTATTCAACTAAGATTATCAATGTCGTGGAATTATATTCCCATACCCCTGTATATACATATCAGTAAAACAATGGATCTATCTATCAGTAAATCCCTATGCAATGAAAATGACTAAGGCTCGTGTGCTTAAAAGATGGCAAAGTGGTGTGGCTTACACCGTGAAGCCTGTTAAAATTTCAACATCAGTCTTTTCCTCAATTCTAATTTTGAAAACTAGCATGAATTAAAAGTAAGCTACAACAACATGAACAAAAAAAAACTTCCCAAGTCTTGAGTAAACCCTAGTACGTATATAGAAAGGGAAAGGACCACAGAAGTCACCTTCTGGTAAATTAATTCCCTCTCTATACTATTCTACACTGACGGCCATTCATCGTGAGGGAATAAAAGCTCATTGTGTGATGGCAGCCCAAGGAATCCAATACAGAGTGACTCCAATTTTTTAAATCATTGCATTTTATTTTTTGGCTGGGGTCTGGCTTGAACCGCCACCCCTGGTATATGGGCCAGGTGCCACCCTAAATCATTGCATGTTAATGTAGTCTACCTCCCTAAAATTTCTACCTGCTCAGTGATCCTAATCCTGCCTTTCATAAAATGATAGACTAATTTTACATCCATTGCCAGAAATCTTTCTTCCAGATCAATATTGAGAAATCCTGCTCTAGACTGTTAATTCATTCTCCCCAAATAAAATCTTTTCCTAAAAACATAATCTTGTTCATGCTTACGGATTTCCAAGTATTTCCAAATATAAAGGGCCTAAAATGGAATAAATGCTCTAAAGGTATTCTCAAGAACAGATAACAGCATTCAGTTGGATCACTTGGAAACTGATTTAGAAACTATTTTATTTTGAGACAGAGTCTCACTATGTTTCCCCAGGTAGAGTGCTGTGACATCACAAATCACAGCAATTTCAAACTCTTGGGCTTACGCAATTCTCTTGCTCAGCCTCCCAAGTAGCTGGGACTACAGGCACCTGCCACAATGCCTGGCTATTTTTTTATTGTAGTTGTCATTGTTGTTTGGCAGGCCCACGCTGGATTTGAACCCACCAGCTCTGGTGTGTGTGGCGGCCCTCTTAGCTGCTGAGCTATAGGTGCCAAGCCTGATTTAGAAACTGTTAACTACTATAGCCCATTGCCATTATTTTGGCAATTTTAGCAGCCCTGCAGGGGAGGGGGTAGAAGGGAGGTCTCACTAGGTTACCCAGGCCTAGAACTCCTAGTGTCAAGCGATCCTCCTATACCTCAGCTTCCCAAAGTACCGGAATTCACAAGCATGAGCTACTGTGTCCAGCCAAGTTTAGCAATCTTACTGTACTGTAAGATTGGTTCATATAAAACATCTAGTTGACTACACCATTTTACAGAGTTTTCTTGAAACTAACTATTTTAAGTATCTTTAAATGCAGGCACATATATTTATCTATATTAAGTTATATTTTCTTTGCCATGATACAGCCTATCTGCTCTTTGAGATATTTTTAAATTTGAATTTTTCTAACCAACATGTTTTTCTACTCAACTATTCTTTTCAACTCTGTATGGCCTAAAAACTCGTTTTGTGTATCGTCATGTAAGTCATTCATAAGAAATGTGGAACAGCCTTAAATAGGAAGAGCTTTCTTTCCACGCTCACGCTGATTCATTTAGTCCACTCTCTTTTGGAATCTTTAGCCTCCCAACTGTGAAACATTTTAACTGAACAGTTGTTCCCTCTAGTAGAGTAGTTTTTAAATGCCAGTCCTGAAATAATTCCTGACTACTCGTAAATGTGTGATTAATAAATTTTAATTAAATAAAGTGAAAAATATTATAGAACTAGGAGAGCAGAAAAAGGGAGAGTTTGCAAAGAAAATAAAAGGCATATATACGGCAATTACTTTTCAAACATTACTTTGGGTTTTTAACTTAATTGTTCAGTTTAAAGAAAATCATGAAAATAAACAGCATCTTTACTTCCTCCTACAACCAGTGGCTCATAAAACAGATCACAGTCTGCCAAGACTCTCCTATAAAAAGCAAGTCATACCCTGAGAAAGACCAAGCGTGCCAAAATTTTTCAGATGCTTTTACTTGTAAGATAATCTAAAAAAATCAACCTTATAAAAGAAAGCTCCATGGTAATTCTACATTTAAAAGTACAAAATTAATTTTGGTATGCTTAATTCAGATATTAATGTTTGAATAATTTTCATTTTAACTTTCACATAATATTTAGCATGAAGTATTTGGGATGTAATATGCTGATATGAAAAATATCTTTAAAGAAAGGCTAAATTCTGAAAGGCAGCATTGTTATCTTAAAGAAAATGCAGGCCAAGTGTAAAAAGAGTTCTATTTAAAAAGAGAAAAATTCCCTCTTAGACTGCATTTCTGTTGGGCAGAATCTAATTAATTCAAGCATCTCTGAAATACATATTTTTATTTCCACTAATGAGAGGTATTTAAAGATCATAATCATTCTGAAATTCCACAAATTTATTTCTAGTTAAAATAGTTAAATTTTTTTTTAAAGAGCAGCATACAGAATTTTTTTTTTTTAACTATGTGCTTTGATTATATATATTTTAGGGTAAACCAAAGTTGAAGTCAAGAAAAAAGCTATCCCAAGTCCTACTAACCACATAAGGTATTAACATCTCTCACTGGTCCCATATACTAGAGGTGGTAGGTTCAAACCCGGCCCCAGCCAAAACAACAAAAAACAAAAACAAAAACAAAAAAACATCTTTTGCTCACAAAATACTTTCATCACTGAGTAGCTCTACTAATAAAGACACTGACTGCAACTCAAATATTATATAACTCACCCCCCCCCAACCCCAGGCTGCTACAAATTCATCATCAATGGGATTCAATGACAGAAACCAAAAAGAGCAAGTAAAGCTTAAAAAAAAAATTAATTTAAAAGCAGAGATAATTATCAAACTTGAAAAAAAAAAAAAGCAGGAGAAATCCAGAAATCAGATTGCATTTAGAGAAAGGTATGAAATTTAATATCTGCAAAAGCCTTTGATATTAACATTCTTGAAACTGTTAATAGTCTGAACCCTCTGAATGGTACATATAGTGTAAGAAATGCTAAATAAATGTTTTTGTAAGATTTCTAGCATGGAAAGGTTCTTAATAGAACATATCTTCATTAAATTATTTAATACAGAGGTTTTCTTCTTTTCTTAAGATCAAATATTTGCTGTGCACCTACCCACACCATAAAACCTAAGAGGCTATTTACCCTATGTGGCATTTACCCTGGTGTCCTGTTCAGCCACTCTGCCCTCCAACCTCCTCTATCCTTGGATTACTCTACCTGACTGAGGATGCCATGTGTACTAGTCTAGATTCTTCACCTCCAAGTAATCAGAATTTTCCAAACTTTACTATCCTATGAATACATATTTATTTCCCTCATTTTGACTCTCAATAATTGTAAGCTCCTAGTTACTCAGCCAACAACCCTAAGTCCTACCTGCTCAACCGCTGAATCTCAACTTCTGAAGGGTCACATAACTCCCAGTATTGTCAGAAATCAAACAGGAGCACTTGCAAGGGTCTAATGATTACTCCTGATCTCTACTTTCTGCTATAGATTGTCAACACCCAGCTTTGATGGTTCTAAAAAGGTGCTAAACAAAGCTGGTTCTCAAAAAATTCCTAATACGTAGCACTGGGAAGCCACCACATTTCTCTGGCCAAGAGGTAAGAATTCTAGCCCAGCTGGACGCTGCAGAACAATCCTATGGTCCTAGACAAGAGAGTAGGCAGCAACCTCTTTAGAGAAAGAGTCTGGTGCAAAATCGAAAACCCATTCTCTTATTCTTTATAGGGTAGGTGTGGCCATGAAATTGAGTTCTCACCAAAGGAAGAACAAACGGAACGTGCGCAGAATTTAAATGTACCACTGCCAAATCACTGCCTTCAGGAGAGCAGTGGCACCTCTTCTATAGCTGAACAACAGTTAAGGTTACAATGGACATGGTGACTCCATTAGATAGAAGGAGCTTCAATTCCTGAATGAATGTCCTGTCAACCTGAAGCAGCAAGGACTATTGTGTGACTAGCAAATAAATAACCTTTACTGAACTAAGTCATTTACCTTGGGTTTGTTACTGCAGCTTAGCCTACTCTAGCTAAAACAGGACCCCACAGTAAGACTGACTCCCTTTCATCCATTGTACCTTCTTGCAAATAAATATATACAGAAATCTATAAGGAGTCTCTATAATGCATTTTAAAAGTTCGTGTGTATCTGAATGGCACTGTAGTGAGATGTGAAATAAGTTTTTCCCCTTAAAAATCTCTTGTGCCAATTAGAAAATACCATGTTAAAATAGAGAGAAGGATACCATCAAACTACACCCACTAAAGGCCTTGGATTCTCAGTTGAGCTTACTATATACTATATACTATATAATCTAATTTTATCCACACAACAAAACCATAAAGTAGAAATCACCTCCATTTTACAGAGAAAAACCTAATGCTTACATTGTTTCTATAACTTTGTAACAGCTCTGCAAAGAATACTAAGGATGGAATTTAAAACTGGTCTAACAGATACTCATAGCTAACGCTCATTTACACTACACTTGGATTACACTATATTTCCTCACCAGCTTTTTACATACTTCTTGGTACATACAGGCTATAAAATAAAATTACTATTTCAACACAGCATAATAATGTTACTATTCCAATTAAATACAAATTATTGGGTTTTTATAAATATTATATACTATAATTGAGAAGAACGTATGTCTGAAACTACCCTTGCCCTACAGCAGTGGTTCTGAACTAGAGATTGTGACCTCCAGAGGACACTGAGCAGTATCTAAAGACATTTTGCCGTTGTCACAAATTGGGAAAGGCTGTGCCTCTGGCATCTGCTGGGTAGAAGCTAAACATTACCCAATCACAGGACAGTCCTCCATGATGAAGAATTATCTGGCTCAAATGTCAGTAAAGCCTGGGTCGGGAACACTGCCCTGGAGTTACTTACAGCCTAGAGCAAAACTCTAGAGCAATCCTCAGATGGAGCCCCTAAAACTTACAATGGGCCTTTGAAACTCTGGAACGGCCATTAAGTGAAAAAAGATTGAACAGGGGAAGGGGACAGTGGTAGCATAAAGGAATTGTTTGAGAAGCTGTCAGCAAACAAACCGACCTGCAGAAAACCACCTCAGAATTGAGAAGGGGAAGAATATGGAAAACTACTCCTTACTCCTAAAAATTAGAATGTAGTACATTTTATTTTTTCCTCTATAAGTTACCAGAAAATATTATCCTACTGAATAAAAACTGAGGCAACCACTTGCTCAAGGCTTCTTGGGCATGGCACATGTTCAGCTCAGAATAAACCTCTTTAAATTATTTTACAGTGTTTGAGCTCTTTTTCATTGACAAGATGGTGCCCAGATGTGGGGCTCAGAGAAGACTCAGGACCTCCCAAAGGAGTAGCCAAAACTTGGTGCCAGGTACCAGCATGGCCCCCATGGGCCCTCTCCCACAACTCTTAGACTCCACGCTTCTCCTTCAGCAGAACTGGTAAGTCCTCCTACACCTCAGACCTCCTGCTCTTGGTTGACAGTCCTGGTTTATTCTGAGCTGTCCATTCTCTTCCTAAGAACCTTTTGTCTCAGACCATAATTTCGATTTGGAAGTGCATTCTAAAGAGTCTTCTCCATTGCCTCCATTGCCCTCCAAAAATAAATCTCAATTGACTTTTCTGTGCATTTGCCAAAGAAGAAACTGAACTGTCCTTTTCATAGATAAATGAGAGACTGAGTTCCTCAGCTCCTGCATTTTATTCTTCCCAGTGGAAAGGTGCTCCCTGGTGACCAGGGGCCTAAGTGTTAGTGCCTGAGCAATTCTCTGCATCAGGAAGTGGCCCTTAGTTTCCCCTTTCCCCTCAAAGAAGGTGGATTTCTTGTTTTGTAGAAATACTTTTAAACATCAATTATAATAAGTTAGACCATATATTTTTAGGGCCTTCTTTTCAAAAAGCAAAGGCCTCGCCAAATATCTTCTTATATAAACGGGCATTAAAAATGTTCCTAAGATCTCAATTTATTTTCATCCTTATGTGAATAACACATTGGAGCAAGGTTCAGATCTTTCAGTGGATTCTTGGTAAAAATTAACCAAAAAAAAATTATAAGAACATTAAGTCACCAAAAAACTTAATAAAAATCTCTCACCATAAAAATACCACCAACTGTTTTTACAAAATTAAAAGATGTTAAAAATAAGTCTAGATTATTTCTAAGACAATTTCCATCTCTAAAACTGTATGATTCTCCTTAGTTTCTTACGTATCTTTAGACGAGAATAATAACTCATGCCAGATCACAGGGGGAATGCTAATTATTTTTTTCTATTAGCATCTGTTCAATGAAGAAAAAGAATTCACAAATATTGTGAATTGGTAAAATTTACAACACTTATTTACATAGGCTGCTATAAATACAGAGATTTTCTAAATCAGAGATTTTAAAGAAAATCTATACTAACTTCTCTGATAGATGTCGACCATAGCCAGATGCTAGTATACACCATCTTCTTACAATAGGAGGTCCTAAACTGATCTGAAAACTGAATTTTTGAAAATGAAATTAGACTTAAATTTACTAGGTGAGTCTATAACTTAAAACCATCCTATAGAAAATTTTTAAACAGTTCAGAGTTTGAAATGTAAATAAACCTGTATGATTCTGAATGGATTTCCTTAGTATGTTTTATATCTGTGATTGCATACCTTAGAAATTTTTAAAATCTTATTTAAACTTTTATAAGAGCTTGTTATAAAGCAAAAATTCAACACAAACATTCTAGTCATTAGTTTTTTTAACTGTTATTCTCTATAAAATTAATTATTTACAAATCATCAGTTTTACTAAGTGTCCTGTGTCCTTAATAAATTATAAAATGTTACCATATTTAGCCTAGTGGAGAAAACTATTTAAGTGGATTGTCTCATGTAACTACAAAGTGAAATAACAAGTAGGAAGACTTTAAGAAATGAAAAGCAAATAACTCACCTTATCAAAATTAAACACATTTAACTTTCATCAAGGTTACAATAATGAGCAAAACAGACAAAATCCCTGCCCATGTGGTACTTAGAATCTAGCAGTCTCACAGCCAGTCAAGAGAATGCCCATTAGAACATAGTTTATAAACAAAAGAGTATACTTTTTCATACAAATTACTTCTATCATCTCTGTTCTATGATAATGAAAAATATTTAACAAATCAATTGACCGAAAAATGTTTTCCCTCCCTTCCACAGGGAAACATGTAGCAAAGAGTATCCAGAATTGCTACTAACAGGACAGATTCCTATTCTTCCTTTCAGTCTTTATAAACAATTCCATATACATGGAATTCGTTCAATAAATGACTATGCATAAATTAGTTAATTTAGAAATGTACAGTTACGTCTATTAAAAAGTATAGCAAAATTGGGATAATGACAAAGTAAGCTTTCTCTACAGATTTTTAAATACTTCTCACAGATTTTAAAAGAAACAAATGTAGCCCAGGTGTGTCCTCTCTCCCTCTTCCTCTAAAAGCTATTTTTTGGCTGTCATACTGTTTTAAAATAAATTTCTTCCCAAAATTACCAGTGATTGTGCTGTCAGAACTTAGCCAGAAAGCAAAAAGGAATGCTTTCAAACTGCTTTGGTTTGAAGTGATTTTGATACACGTAGATCTCTTCCATTCATATATTTCTGTGATAGATTACCTGATACTCCTCACACGGTATTTTTTTTATTCCTAAAATGCTAAAGAAAAAAAAAATAGGAAATGGTCAACTTTTTACTGGAAGTCAAACAGAACCAGGAAATCAAAAACAATTGAGCATTCCCTTCTCTCCTGACATAAAATGCCACCAGGCTACAACATTCAAGGGCATTGGTTCCAGCACTGCTCACTAGCCTTTCACCTGTTTCCTTACCTGGATCCTTTCAAATAAGCCCAGTAACTAAATGCTACTGGTTGCTCATCTTCTTCCTCTTTCCTCTTTTGACTTCATGTGAAGATAAAAGAAAGCTCAACTGCATGTTTCTAAGGCAGTGGTTTTTAACTCTGACTACACATTAGAATTACCTAAGGAACTCAAATAACCACATCTAGCCTTTACCCCCAAACCAATAATAAATCAGAGTCTCTGCTGGTGAGAGCATATTGGTAATTTTAAGAAGCTCCTCAGGGGACGCTAAAGAGCAGCCAGGGTTGAGAACTAACATCACAGGTCAAGCAAAGGAGAAGGAATCTGACCTGTGTCTGGCATTGGGAGTTATGACTCCCTACTTTAAATTATTTCTGTAAAAAGTTACACAAAGATTAAAACCAGGGTTACTCATCAAAATACTCTTGTTTGAGTACCAAGGGAGCAAAAAAAAAAAAAAAAAATGACATATTTTAGCTTCCTCATTACAGGATTTTCAAAATGAAGGAGTATCCCTTAACAGTATCATGTTTTCATACTGTACACAGAAGTAGTCTCTAAATGATTTCTCTTGCAATCAATAAGGAAGCATTTTTTTCCAAAGATACATAATAACAGTTGAGTTACCATGTTTTATAACAACTAACAGAACCCGGAAATTTTATTTCCTTGTTTATTGTAGAGATAAGAATGGGCTACATTTTATGCATGATTCTCCACATTAATTGAGACATACAAAAATAATCACTCTTAAGTTTTTCCCTGTCTTTGCAATTGTGAATTGTGCTGCAATAAACATTCTAGTGCAGATGTCTTTTTTATAAAATGACTTCTGTTCCTTTGGGTAGATACCCAGTAGCAGGATTGCTAGGTCAAATGGTGATAACAGGCTTTTAAATCTGAGGACTGAAAACAGGAATCACCCAACATTTGTAAAAGGCAAATTTATGCTAATTTATTCTTACACGCTTTTTAAAAGCTGCATCCTTCACAAGTATATATTATGGGGCTTATTATAAGCTACAATGACACTGGCAACTCTCCAACCAGAAGGCCCCAAGATCAGCTGCCCATACTTACATCCCGGTCACACTGCTGCAGGATGGCTACCTAAGGAGTTGGGAGGCTGGCTGTCTTTGTTTGTAGACACACCTACTACAGCTATCAGAGATGGAATGTAAACACACAGGAAATTCAGATGAACACTGACATCATAATGTAAGGACGTTTAGGTGTGTAAGCCATAGAGAGGTAAATTGTACACCCATATTGTGCTATTCAATTAACTAATCTCAGCCCAAAAACAAACGGTAATTTTTTTTCTTACCCCACCCACACCCCCAGGGCTCTATGTTTTGCCTAAGAGACATTTCCACTTTCACTTTTCTTTCCTGTTGGATTTTCCTTTAACTCTGAGTTTCAAGCCTAAAATACAACCCCAAGTATAAACTGATCTCTTTACCTTCCCAGATGGAATCCCTAATTTGACCTGCTCTTCATTGTAGGCACCAAAGACTTTTCTCAGGCTCCCAATGGCTGACCTAACTCCTACCTTCTTGTGTCCGACCTGGCGCACACCCCGGCTACCTCTCAACTTTTCCTTCTTAAGAGCAAAAGGACTTGGACAAACTCCCAGATTGCTAATAAGCCTGACTCCTGCTTCCAAGGCCTTCCTAAATGAAATACAGCTCATATGAACATATTAGACCCTGAAGAAATACTATTCTGTAGTATTATAATTTTGATAGTAATAGTCACACGTTTAAAATACCACACTTATTTTTAGTCACATATTTTTGAACAGTTGGGAGTCTCCGCTTATCTGGTATTAGTAAGTTTCAGTATAAAAGGCAATTTCCACTTTCACTTAGGTTTTTTTGCAGGGCTAGCTATTTCCCTCTTAATAGACCAACATCAGTATTTAGCACAGATGAAGCCACTTTATAATCACTGCAGAGAGGCACTAATTACAAAGTTCTAGTTTCTAAAAAGGATGGCTTGTGACAGTCCCACAAGCACTAACACATTTCAAGTAATCTTGTTAGTGATTAACTTTTTGAGTAGACCTACCTGAATTAAAACTACTTAGAACACAAAGGTTCCTCTAATTTATTCATTTGTTTTTCAAATATGCCTCTGGAAAACAAGAGCTTAATATCAGAATTGGAATGAATTCCTTTGTCTTTAATACATGTGGAAAACTTCTAATATAGGCTGCAGCTTTCAAAGGGCAGTAAACGTTAACCCTTTCAACTGATGAAAAAAATGCTAATCAGAAAGATAGGGCCTGGTGCAGGATAGCTTACGCCTGCAATCCTACCTAGCATGCTGGAAGGCCAAGGTAGGAAGATCCCTTGAGGTAAGGAGTTTGAGACCAGCCTGGACAAAAGAGAGACCTCATCTCTTACTAAAAATAAACAAAATTAGTCCAGCATTGCAAGGAAGGCCTGTAGTCCCAGCTACTCGGAAGACCGAGGCAAAAGGACCACCTGAACTTGGGAGTTTGAGGTTGATGTAAGCTAGGATGATGCCACAGTACATTAGCCTGGGCGAAAGAGTGTGGCTCTGTCTCAAAAAAAAAAAAAAAAGATTGAAAATATTGAACAAAGATAATTGACTAAATTATAAAAAGTAGGACTCACAAGTCAAAATAAGATTTGTGTTTCAACTGACCTTAATATTGCAGTAGTCACTCAAAGCATCGTTTTATTCTCCTCATATAGGATGACGTGGGAGTCACATGGCAATTAGATCTGTTAAGAATCTCAGAACATGCTTCTTTTCAATGTATTATATGACAGAAAGGCTCTTATTTTCCATGAAGATTGAATACCTCTGGACAGTCACCTTTTCTGCATATATCTACCATTGTGCTGGTTATTCAGCATGAAAAGAGGAAAAGATCATTGAAAAACTTCAACTTTTTTATGTCAAAAATAAGGTAAAAGTTTTTTTGTGTGTTATTTAACTTTCAACAGCTCAACAGAATCACCATGTAAAGATTTAAATTTTACTTATAATGCAGGCCAAGTCCTTGTTCACAACAGCCTTCCCTGAATTTAAGTGCAAATACACTTCCAACAAACAGGATGGGACCTCTGAGACATATGAATTCCAGACCAGCCTCCCAACAGTCAAAGTTCTTATCTGTAAAATGTCAAATTACCACTGCAGTAATAACAGACCTGGGAATCGTTGTTTACTCACCATCTGCTTATATCAGGAACAAATTATTAAATGAGGATGTTAAGTTACAGGCTCTAGATAAGAAAATTACAATGCTACATTTGATCTTAGCCAAAAGGCCAAGAAGTGATAGAAAATTACAATTCTAAATATTTTTCTAATCAGAATCAACCTTTGAAATTATATTATTTCCACTAAGTACAGTGTCATTTCCTTATCACGCTCTTTAATCAAAATTGCAAGTCAATGCCAATAAAAGTTAATTAAAGCAAATAGATTATCTGCCACTTTTTGGAACAGAATATCCAGAGACAGCAGAGGATCATCAAAAAGACCACTACTGCTGGAGGCCTAACCCTGTAATTGAACTGCGTAGCTTGGAGACAGACAATTAACCTCTCTGCCTTACTTGCCTTGCTTCCCTACTTTACCAAGAAGCTGAGGGAGCAAACAAAATAACATGCATGAAAATCCTTCCTAATTGCCCTACCTTTTATAAATGCAAGGTATAACTATCAAAAACTAAAACTTGTATTTCCAATAAACAGGAAGTTTTCACCCAGGGAAAGAAAAAACAGGAAATAAATTGAAGTTATTTAGGCTATAAGGAGAGTACACAAAGAAAGCGTCAATTACTACATAAAAGAAAATAAGATTTAAAAAAAATCAAACTACTAAGGATCAATGTTAGTAAACAAATGGCTACTAATACGATACACACTTCAATTAGAGAATAAATGTGAATGTGAAGGGCAAACGGAGAACTCCATATGCAATTAGTAACAAGTCGTGAAAGAATAGCTTTCTCAAGATCTGCTAGGCCTGCCTATGAGCAAACACTGCAATGCGATAGGACAGCTTTAGTGTCTAATTCCACAAACACTTCCTGAGCACCTGTCACGTGTAAAGTGCTGGGGCACAAACGTGAGTAAGAGGAAATTTTCCTGCACTACTCACAGAAGAACTGCATCACAGCTATATAGATGAGCTTTAATATAAATAAAGTAACTCAACTGGTTTTTAGAGTGATATAAGGCAACTCAATTGGTTTCATTGGGTTTAGTTCATTTGTTCACAGAGCCCGTAAGAGCCACCACAGATGCGTCTCAAAGGAAATCCTAACTTTAAGACTATCCAAGGATGTAACTAAATTATCTGTTGATTTCCTGTGAAATCAAAGAAAATAATAAACAGAAGAGTAGCAACCTAATTCTTCGGCATTACATTCCAGGTGATCCAGTAGACTGAAGGGAAGGGCTGGTTGCTACATCTACCCTGCTTTTCCACCTCTCGCCCATCTGGAGTACTGCCCCATTTCTGTACCACAGGCCATACTGCAAAAGCAGCGACTGAACACAAGACGGCTTTCAGGATGAAATAATTAAACTGCAAACTCTCAGATTCAGATTGCAGAGAGCCCCAGGTGCACACGAAGCAGCTTTCTGCCAAGTAACGCAGCACAAGCTGTTGACACTCCCTGTTTCCTTCAACATGAAAACTTCCTCAGCAATTCAAGGTTACAGCCATTGACCTGCTATTTGGAGTTCAGAGCGCAGAATTGTTCAGAATACATTCCAAGTAGTTTCCGGAAGATTAAATAACCTAAGCACAATAATTGCAGAGAAGTGAGGAATAACGCAAGATGTATGTAGACATCTTTATACAGAGTTCTTACAAAATGGATAAGCAGAAATCTTACATACTGAAGTGTTGGGAAAGTAGAATAAACCAAAATGCTGGACTGGATTTTAAAATAAACTATTGCGAGACTGTTTAAACAGCTAGAAGTTACAATAGAGCCCATGTGGGCTCGATACGCTAGACAAAGGTTAATAGGAAATGGAGTTCTCTAAGAATCTCATGCTGAAACAGCTCAAAATCAAAGAGGCTTTTTTTTTTTAAATTGAGCTGACTAAGGAAAATAAGATACTAAGTTAGGATATAAGAGGTCTTATTTCAAATGCTAGAAAAACTCATATAAACCAGACAGCTTAAGATTCATTACTTTAGGACAGAACATTTGACCCTTCTAGAAGTTAGTTTCCTCATTTGTAAAACGAGAGGGGTAAATAGTTCACTGGTTTTCAAATTTTATTTTCAGGAGTACCAGATTGCTTCAGGGTTAGGTGGAAACCAAGAGAGCTCCAAACCTCATTTAGATGAGAGCAAATGAAGTTTTAACTGTTTTCCATATGGGGTCCTGTGTAGAATCTTTAAAAAAAAAAAAAAAATAAGAGGAGGGCTCTACTGCTGAAAATGAGTTACTCGCAAAACAACAAAAATGAATAACCTCAGATTACATTTATTCAAAGTCATGATTGCAACAAATACTTCTACTAAAAACAGAAATGGTTCCACTTCTGCCATAATGGAACAGGTAAAATTAGTCATACCTTCTTACTGTAATCAATGAGGAAACTGGAAAAAAATATTTTCAGACGTCAAGACAAGGGGCAGCCCAGGACTATGATCCGTGAGTGAAGGAAAAAAATAAATAACGAGTAAACGCTTTTCTCCTAGAGACACTTTCCATAGCACAGTGCAGGGTGGGGGGTCCAGGTAAATCACAGCAGTCTCACCTGGTTGAAGTGATAAAAAATAAGGCTCTTGGAGAGACTGAGGAGGACTGGAGTACTGTAAAATAGTAAATGGAAGTTTGGGAAATGAAAAACATACATAATATCTGAAAATAAAAATTAAAATTACAATAAATTTAAAAACATAGCAGTACCAACCTAGAAAAATGAAACAGAAATGAAAAGACTGCAAGAACAGAGCCTGAGTCACCGGTGGGACACGACAAAACAGTCTGATACGTGTGCAGAGTTCAGAAGAAGAGAGGGAAAGACGGGAAAGACATTGGAGGAGGTGGTCAGTGATTTTCCAAATTTTCATGGAAACCTAATTCACACATCGAAGAAGCGCAAGTAAGATTACAAACCACAGCAGAGCACATCAACATCACGTTACAAAAACCCAGCAGCACAAAGAAGATAGGAACGCAGCTACTGAAGTTCTTTAACAAGTTTACAGAGGATTTTTTTGTTACATACATGTACGACAAATATTTTCTCTTCATATCTAGTTTTTCAACTCATTTCTAAACAGTACTTTTTCATAAAGAGATTTTAATTTTTATGATACCCAATTTATCAGGTTTGCGTTTACACTTAGTACTTTCTATGTCCTGTATAATAAATCATTTCTTATCTTCAAGACAGGAAAGTATTCTGCTATGGTTTCTTCTAGAAATGTTAAAGTTTTAGCTATCTATTTAGGTCTATAATCCATCACAAATTAATTTTTGTATAGCATGAACTAGAGGTCAAGGTACATTTTTTTTTTTCCCAAGACATAGCCAGGCCTTCCAGCCAGACTGGAAAACATCATAATTTATGAAGCATTGAATTGAGTATTCAGAAGGGCCTTGTCTCAGGAGTGAAAGAATGAGCCATGAACCAAATGCTGCTCTTGTCCCGCTCAAAACTTTTAAAAGCAAGATCCAAAAGGATCAAATTATTTCTAAGTTACTTAAATGCATCCCAGAAAAAGAAAGCTCAAGAATATTTATATGAATATAAAAATATCTGGCACCCAACAAAACAATACTCAGAATGTGTGGCCTGTAATCAAAGATTCTCAGAAATGCAAAGATGCAGAAAAAGTTGAACCATGATGCTAAGAAAAAAAAAATCAATCAAATTAAAATCAATGTAGAATGGATACAAATTTTGGAAATGGCAGACAAGGTTATAACACCATCGTTGTAACAGCATTATATGGTCAAAAAGTTAAACAGAAGCATATATTAAAAACTCAAATCAAACTTCTATAAGTGAAAAATAATGACTGTCAGAAATGAAAATACAATGAATGGGATTAACAGCAAATCAGACACTGCAGAAGAAAAGGATAGTGAACTTTAGACATAATAGAAATTATTCAAAATCAAATAGACAAAAACTTTTTAAATAAAGAAAAAGAACATTAGTGACATGTAGGACAACTATAAGCAACATAAAAAGTATGTGATTTGAGTCCCCAAAGGAGGAGGAGAAGGGGGGGCAAAATATTTGAAGAAAATAATGGCCAAGATTTTCTAGGTTTTAATTAAACTATAATCCCACAGATCCAAGAAGCTCAACAAAACCCCTAAATAAGAAACATGAAGAAAAAGGCACCAGGGCCTATCATAACCAAACTACTCAAGATCAGTGATAAAGAGAAACTCTTAGGAATAGCCAAATATGAAAATGAGAAGATATCTCTTATGACAAACAGTGTTAAGTGAGAAGATACCACAGCAACATCTTTAAAATCATGAAAGAAAAACATATCAATCTAGAATTGCATAATCAGTAAAAATGTCATTCAAAAATAAAAGCAAGAGGACTTTTTTAGACATATACAAGGTGAAAATATTAATTACTATAATAAACAAAGTAAATCAAACAATATATTAAAAGGATACTATATCAGACTATGTGAGGTTTGTCTCAAAATTGCAAGGTTGGTTTACTATCAAAAGTCAATTGGTTTTATAAAAAAAAAAATTAATGCAATTGACTAAATTAATAACAATCTGTAGTAATCTCAGCAGACATAGAAAAAGCACAGGAAAAAAAAAACCATTCATTCCATTCCCAAAAAAAAAAAATTAGAGCTCAGATACTTTATGGTGAAACACTCAATGGTTTCCCCCTGTCAGGGGTCACATGATATCCCAAAACATGGCACCTTGGCAGGAGCAGAAAGATGACTCTCTGACCTTCTACCACTTTTCTTTCCTAAAGCCATAAAAAGAATTCTCTCCTCCCTTGTTTTCTGAAGACCCTCATGTGACTGGTGTCCTGCCTTATACTGGAGGAAAGAAATGAAGACAAAGACACCCAGAGAAGAACCTGAACAAGTATGCCATTCTAAGTTCCCCCCATTTTATCACCATTAGATTATATCCTTTTAGTCCAATCATATTTCTGCATGACTGCCTATTCCTCATCAAACCTAAGCAAAAAAAATACACAGTTTTCTCCCGGTCTTTGAGTCTTCTGAAGGTTCCTGTATCACATAAAACTTTGGTTAAATAAATTAATGCTTTACTCTTATCAATCTGTATTTTGTTTATAGCAGTGTCAGCCATGAACCTTGCAATAGGTAACAAAATGATATTACTTTTTCTCCCCTATGCGCCTACAAACAGGAGTAAGGATATCTGCTCTCACAACTTCTATTCAACAATCAATTGGAGATTTTAGCCAGTGCAATAACACAAGGGGAGAGAAGACATCCAGATTGGGAAGATAGAAGGAAAATTACCTATGTTCATGGATAGTATGAGAGTCTACACAGAAAATCTCATAAAGCCTGGGCGAGGTGGCTCACACTTGTAATCCCAACACTTTGGGAGGTTGAGGTGGGAGGATTGCCTGAGCTCACAAGTTTAAGACCAGCCTGAGCTACAGCGAAACCCCATCTCTAGTAATAGCCAGGCATGGTGGCAGGTGACTATAGTCTCAGCTACTTGGGAGGCTGAGACAAGAGAATCACTTAAGCCCAAGAGTTAGAGGTTACTGTGAGCTGTGATGCCAGAGCACTCTACTGGGGGGTGACAAGGTGAGACTCTGTCAAAAAAAAAAAAAAAAAGAAAGAAAATCTCAAAATTGCAAGCTACTGGTGCTTATACCTGAGTTTAGCAAAATTAAAGACAGAGATAAAGGACAAAATTACTGCATTTCTAAATACCAGCAACCAGAAATGGAAATTTTAAAAATGATCATTTACATTAGCATCAGAAATATAATTAGGGATAAAGCTAGCAAAAAAATATACAAGGTAAGTACACTGAAATCGACAAAACACCGCTGAGAAAAATTAAAGAATCCTATACATATAGAGTTATGGTTCTACTTGAAAACTCAATATCATCAATTCTCCCTCAAATTAATGCATAGTTTCAAAACAATACATATCAAAATAATAGCAGGCTCTTTGGTATAAACTGACAAGCTGATTCTAAAATTCACATAGAAAAGTACTTCTGGCTCGGCGCCTGTGGCTCAAGTAGCTAAGCACCAGCCACATACACCTAAGGTGGCGGGTTTGAATCCAGCCTGGGGCCGCCAAACAACAATGATGGCTACAACCAAAAAAAAAATAGCCAGGCACTGTGGCAAGCGCCTGTGGTCCCAGCAACTTGGGAGGTGGAGGCAGGAGACTCGCTTGAGCCCAGGAGTTGGAGGTTGCTATGAGCAATGCCACAGCACTCTACCCAGGGGGACAGCTTGAGGCTCTGTCTCAAAAAAAAAAAAAAAAGAAAAGAAAAGAAAAGTACTTCAAGGAGCCAAACATTGTAAAAGAAGAACAAAGTTCAAAGCCTAATTCTCTGATTTTAAGGATTATCATAAATCTACCATATCAACCAATGTGGTACCAGCATCAACATAAGGCAAACATATTCATAGAGCAGAATACAGCACCCCAAAACAAACCTACAAATACATAAACAAATGATTTTATACAAAGGCAGTTCAGTAGAAAAAGGGGAAAGGATGGTCTTTTTGAAAAAAGATATAGAAATCTTTCTAAAAAAAATCCACACTTCTCAGCATATATAAAATTAAGTCAAAATGTATTATACACTTAAAAGTAAAACTAAAACTACAAAATGCTTTAAAAAACATGGGAGAATATATTTGTGACCTTGAGTTAACCAAAGATTTCTTAGATAGCACACCAAAAGAAGATACATAAAAGAAAAAGTTGCTAAAATTAAATTCATCAAAATTAAAAGTTTCTTCCATCCAAAAGACACTGTAGAGAATAAAAGGGTAAGCTTTAGATTTGAAGAAAGTATTTGTCAAATCATATAGCTGATAGAGGACTTAAATACAGAATATACAAAGAACTTATAAATCTCAACAATAAAAAAACACAAAACTTAATTTAAAAATCAGGAAAATATTTGAATGGACTTTTCACAAAATTTTATACATATGTACATACACATGGCCCCAAAAAAGCACATGAAAAGATGCTCAACAGCATTCATTAGAGAAGTTCAAATTAAAGCCGCCATAACATCCTACTGCATACCTATTAGAATGACTAAAATTAAAAAATACTGAGTGCAGGCATGGATATAAAGAAATTGTAATTCTTAATATGCTGTTAGTGGAAATATAAAATGGTATAATCACTTTGGAAAAACCGTTTCACAGTATCATAAAAAGTTACATGCATCTACCATATGATCAAGTCAGTCCACTCTTAGGTAATTACCTAAAAGAAAAGTATACATTTATACAAAAACTTACATACATTTATTCATAGCAGCCCTATCTGCAATGTTCAAAACTGGAAACAACCTCCACATCTCTCGTTAGGTGAATGAATAAACAAATTGTGGCAAAGCCATACAACAGAATCCTACTTGGCAATAAAAAGAACGAAAAATTGATCCATGCATGACATGGATAATTATGCTGGACAAAAAAAGCCAAGAGTATGCTATACTTTCATAACATTCTAAAAAGTGCAAACTAGTCTACGATGACAAAGTGTATCTATCAGTAGTCGTCTGGAGTGAGAGAGAGGAAGATTAGAGAGGGACTTGAAGAAATCTCGGGTTGTGGTGATACATTCATTATCCTCATTGCCATAATGGTTACATGGAGGACACATCATGTTCAAACATACAAAATGATATACTTTAAACATGTATAGTATATTAGATGTCAACTATACTTAATAAAGCAATTTTAAAAGAAGAAACTATTACCAGTTAAACTCTCAAAAGCATAGGCAACAAAAGCAAAACTAAACAAATGGAATTGTATTAAACTAAAGAGCTTCCACACAGCAAAGGAAACAGTCAAGAGGGTGAAAGACAAGCTACAGAATGAGAGAAAATATTTGCAAACTATTTATCTGGCAGGGGGTTAAAATACAGAGTATAAAAGGAACTCACACATCCCAACAGCAGGAGGAAAAAAATCTGATTATAAAGCGGGCAAATCATTGGAACAGAAATCTCTCAAAAGAGGACATAAAATGGCAAAAAAAAATGAAAAAATGTTTTAACATCACTAATCATCAAGAAAATGCAAATCAAAACCACAGCAAGATGTCATTTTATCCCAGTTAGAATGGCTATTAATAAAAAAACAAAAAATAATAGACACTGGCAAGAATGTGGAGAAAGGGGAATTCTAGACACTGTTGGTGGGAATGTAAACTAGTACAGGCACTTTGGAGAATGCTTGGAGGTTCCTCACAAAACCACATATAAAACTACCATATCATCCAGTAATCCCACTACTAGGCACGAATCCAAGGAACGGAAGTCATTATATTGAAGAGATAGCTGCACTTCCATGTTTACTGTAGCACCATCCACAATAGCCAAGACACGGACTCAACTCAAGTGTCCAATCAGCAGATGAACGGATAAAGAAAATGTGGCACATACACACAATAGAATACTATCCAGTTATTAAAAAAAAAAAAATGAAATCCTGTTATTTGCAACAACATAGATGGAACTGGAGGACGTTATGTTAGGTAAAATAAGCCAAGAACAGAAAGCTAAACACCACATCTTCAAAAATAGCCTTTTTTCTAATTATGTTCAAAAGCATCACAACTACTATATTACATAAATGTGTATTAAATTCCCTTATAGGTAATAAAGAGATTAAACATTGCAGCATTGTGACCTATATTTTTCAAATAATAAATTGGCTACGTACAGAATAATGTACACAACAGGAGAAAACATATGATTCAGTAAATAAATGCGATAAATATACTGAATCTTTATCCTCTTACATTAAAACAATGGTTCTCCAACTTTAGAGTACCATCAGAATCACCTGAAGGGTTTGGTAAAAAGCCACTGTAAAGAATTGGGAAAGAGAAAAGATTACAGTGTACATACTCCAATGGGAAATTAGGGACTTTGTAGTGCAAAGTCTTCCTTGCTTTAAGATTCTACCTCTTCATTGACTTTGAGCTTATTCTACAACTCAAAGTAAATTATAAATTAACTGTCATAAGTAATTGAGTGCAATGCAAATTATTCTTGTCTAAAAATATATAAGAAAATTCTCTCCCATGGAGGTTCAACTGACTCCCTTTAATGGAAAAAAGTTTTTCTAACCACTTGAAAATTTATTTTAATATTGCTTTTACTCTACACAACTTTGTACTCATTTGACTACCTTGAGCTGGTTAGAATACTGCCTCAGTTCCATTTTGGGGTTTTCTGGGGTTTATTTTTTGTTTTTGATTTGAGACAGAGTCTTACTCTGTGTCTTGGGTAGAGTGCCATGGCATCAGACATAGCTCACAGCAACCTCAAACTCTTTGAGTTCAAGTGATATCCTTGCTTCAGCCTCCCCAAGCAGCTGGGCAATAGGCTCCACCACAACACCTACCTAGTTTTTCTGTTTCTAGTAGAGATGGGTCTCCCTTTTTGCTCAGCCTGGTCTCGAACTCCTAAGCTCAGGCAATCCACCCACCTCGGCCTACCAGAGTGTTACAATTACAGGCGTGAGCCACCACACCCAGCCCCTTAGTTCCATTATCCATAACAATTTAAATAAAATCTTCAACATGTGTTTAATATTTATAAAACTCATGATTTTTATCTATATATGAGTGATGAACTTATCTTTTTTTGAAACCTTAAGAGTTGAATATTACATATGCTGAACCACTGTTTTTTTCAGTGTCATGTGGAAACCAGCCACAGTAGCTTCACCTGGAAACTTGTTAGAAACTTGGCTCTGGCTACTTCTCTCATTTAACTTTTCCATCATTTTCAACAAAAGGTAAGAAACTGTAAGAGAAGTAAATACCTACATAATTCAGATACCCAAATCCTGTCTTTATACTCACCAGGAATAATTTAGCCTGGTTTTCTAATCTGCTGGAAACTGGCTCATTATTCTAATTTACTAATTACTTAAATACAGTCTTACCACTTGGAAACTTTATTTAAAAAAACCAAACTTTAAAAACTGCTGAGCTGCGGTCTTATTCAGCATTTTTATAAATGAAAAGGTCTCTTCTTAAACAGTTAAACTATAAATGTTATTTAGGAACACAGTAGAATATGGGAAGGTAGGAAAGTCTATCATCACACTTGGTACCCATAGCACAGTAGTTACAGTGCCAGCCACATACACTTAGGCTGGTGGGTTTGAACCCAGACCCAGCCAGCTAAACAACAATAACAACTACAACCACAAAATAGCTGCGTGTTATGGCGGGCACCTATAGTCCAGCTACTTGGGAGACTGAGGCAAGAAAATTGCTTAAGCCCAAGAGTTCAAGGTTGCTATGAGCTGTGACACTACAGCACTCTATGAAGGGGACACAGTGAGACTCTGTCTCCAAAAAAAAAAAAAAAACTCTATCATCAGATTATAAAAAGTCTTTAATATTATTGATTTTTTTGTTTGCTTGTTTTAACTAAGCTATTTCCTTCAGACCTACAATATACACATTTGGGTTATGGGTTATGTCTACATATTCCCAACATCTGCTTCTGACAAAATTTTCTGGTATTTCATTTGTGATAAAGACCAAACATCAGAAGGTCTAGAAACACAGATGACAAATTCCTAAGCCTCTTGCCCACAAGTGTTCAAAGCATGTACTGTTAGCTATTTTTTTTAATTGTTAGCTAATTTTTTAAATCAAACAAACACTCATACACGGAGACATATGTTTTATCACCCTTATGCTATGATATTAAGTTATTTGGAAAATATAACATGACAAGGGAATTGCACTTCAAAGGACAGTTGATATTTGACAAAAAGAATAAAACTAGAAATCTGGATAATGACTTAAATGTATGTAACAGAATAAGGAGCAAGTGGTAAAAAAATAACTAAAATAAGTTAGCAAATATCTGAAAGAAAAAAAACTATTCTAAACATGTTTTCAAAAACAAAAGTCATTTTTTAAAAATTAAGAAAAAAAGCTCCTACATAATGGTGGTATAAATTTCATTTTGTAAAATAATTTTGCATGTCCCAGATTTCTATAATTTCATAAATATCCATTTTAATAGTTTCATAAAATAGCATACAGGTGAGATATCTAAAATGTTTTGGGTTTTTTTTTGTTTTTTTTTGTTTTTTTGCAGTTTTTGGCCAGGGCTGGGTTTAAACCCACCACCTCCAGTATATGGGGCTGGCGCCCTACTCCTTTGAGCCACAGATACCACCCTAAAATGTTTTAATTTTAAAATAAGGATATATAATCACTCACTAGTATAAATAATGCTACAGAGAACATTCCTCCTTTGGGATTATTTACATAGAATAATATATAGAAGAAATATGCCTAGTAGCTCAAAGGATATAAACACATTTTGAATTTTAGAGAAAAATATACCTCTTCTGCTACCATAATTAATGCAAAAGTAGTGTTACTTCATCTATATAGCTAATTTAACTTCTAAATCTTTAACCATTTTTGCAGTTTCACTGAATTTACAAGTTTTTTCTGTTAACAAAGTTTGAGATGCTGCCTAACCGCTCAGTAGATTAAATAATAGTAGGACCTCTGTAAATTGACCACCCAAGGATCTGTAACAAAGTGATCAACATGTGGGGGTGGTCAACATACGGAAATAGGCCTTTGCACATGTGGTGCATGTCCAGTCTCTGAAAATTAGGTCAACTTAAGGAGGTGGCCAACATAGGAAGGTGGCCAACTATGGAAGTTTTACTGTACTTCATGTGACACAGACAACACAGGTATACCCAAAGCTATGTTTAAAAGAGAAGAAGTTTCAATAAAGTAAACATTACTTAGACCACATGATATTGCTGTCCAGTTGATATTTTATCAATTTCTGACCATTTGCAAATATTTATTTTTACTGCTAAACCTCTCTGGTCTTTTATTTGACATCACCAAGAAGCCAGACTGTTTGTGTTATCAATTACATTTCAGGGGTAAGAGGAAGGTGGCTCAAGCCAGGCCCAAGCAAGAAAACAGTTCCACATTAAAGACTTTTTAAAAGTATCATCTACTCAAAAGTCAGAAACATGAATCTATTTCCTTTTTTCTCCTTTTAATTTTAACGGATGTAATAATTGCACCTACTTAGGGAAAACAGAATGATTATTTCAGCGCACATATACAATGTGTAATGATCAAATCAGGGTGACCAGCACATCCATCACTTCATTTATCATTTCTTTTTGTTGTGAACTTTCAAAGTCCTGTCTTCCAGCGTTTTGAAAATACACATTAAGTGGTTAATAACTACACTCAGCCACAGTGCTGCAGAACACAGATCTTGCTCCTCCGTCCAGCTGTAACTCTGCGTCTGTTGGCTAACCTCTCCTTCTCTGGACCCCACTACCTTTCCAGCCTTTAATAACCACAGTTCTACTCTCTTCTTGAGCTCAACTTTGTTCTTAGCTCCCACATGTGAATGCGAACATGCACTATTTATCTCTCTGTGTCTGACTTACCTCACTTAACATAACGTCCTCCAGGGTCATCCATGTTGCCAAGAATTATAAATCTATTTCTGAATGTCGATATTTTAATCCATCTGTGACAAAAATTTTAATCATTTTACTGTAAGAGAGCATGAAGTCAGGGGGATAAGAACACTGGAGAAAGAAGAGAAAATAGAGCAGATTCTTCCAGGACTTGAGCAATGACACTATAGATTTAACTAAAAATAAGAAAATGGTAGTGGTAAAAGTAAGGCACAACTTTAAAAGAGCCTATCAAACATAGCCAATATTATTCAACTAAATGAGGGCTATAAAATCCCCTCCATCAAATTTGCTTCACTATATTTTTTACTCTACTGTTCAAGTTACTATCCAAAATGTTAAAAATTGTAGAATCCTTCTCCCTCTGAACATCTGAAAAGGGCTATCACTTCCCCACCTTCCACCTGTCAAATCTTCTTTCCATATACATACATCATTTTTCTAAAAGTTTTTCCTATCCATCAAGACCTGGCTATTGCATAAGCTATTAGAATGAAGTTGAAAAACGTTTAACTATTTGGAACAAAAATTTTTAACTCCATTTCATATAGAGAAAAGAGGAACTGGAGCAAATGCCATCAGTCATGAGAAACAGTCTTCTATAATACAATTTGTAACAGCCTCAATTTTTCTTTATGACTACTATGAAAATGTGGATATTAGTGTAAAAAAAAGAGACATACAAAATTGTATTAAAATTTTGTATACGTGCATATAATTTTATGTTAATTACAACAAATCGCCTAAGATGAGAATTTTACCTGAAAATACTACACACCAACTGGCAGAAAAGAAAATTATTTGCCAGACAAAGCAAAAATATGCCTCAAGAAAATCACTTTACTTTGTAAAACAAAGTAAAAATGTTCTCAAAAGAAAATTATCTGTAATAATGAGTTTTAAAAAAAAATACAGTGGGCCACCTGCCAAAGTGGGCAAATGAGGAGGAGAGTACCTTTACCCAAGAAAAATGATGTTATCTGAGACCAAAAACCTGGGCTTACTTTCAAAAACATAGTGGTTAGTTCAGAGCCTGACCCACCACTGCCACTCAATAAAGATTAGTTACATGAATAAATGACTGTGCCATATGTACTTTTTAGATAATCAGATTTTAAAGATCACTTTCTTATGATCAGTGAGCTTTGGATAATATTCAATATTTGTATCCTTCTCCTAAAAACCAAAGACAAACAAAGTGAGTTACTTTTGTGTACACTGTTAGAGTATTGAAATATTTCATAGTTGTAAGGCCCCTTGGAGATAGGCTAGGCCAGGATTTTTCATAATCTAAGTTATGACTCAATAAGAGATTATGAAATAAATGTAGCTAAAGTCCAACATTAAAAAAAACTAGAATAGAAAAACATTAGCATGTATTGTATGATGTAAAGGTATTACAATAGAATCTCTGTAGCTGACCACCTCCCACCAATGACCACGTCCTTAAGTTGACCTAATTTTCATAGACTGGACATGCACCCCATGTACATATCAGTACAGTAGGCCTAGTTCCTTACGTTCACCACCTTTGTCTATTGACCAGTTTGTTACAGTCCCTTGGATGGTCAATTTACAGAGGGTCTACTGTATTTCACGAAACTTTTCTTTCACAGATATCACATATTAAATTACAATGTATAATTTTTAACAAGTAAACACATAGATACATACACAAAAAATGTGCCAACATACTAGGGTACAGAATGAATTCTTACTATGAGTTATGGTAAATTTTTAAACAAGCATTGATCTAGATACCAATAGTAAGTAAGCATCAGTCTAGACCAGTGGTTCCCAACCTTTGGGTTGCAACCCACAGGAAATGTATCAAATAGTAGTGGCATAAGGAAGGTTGAGAACCACTGTCTAGACAATCATACACATTCACAAATATTATGAATTTTCAGATCCAATATTTTAATCTTCAGAGGTAAATATTAAACAATACCCCAAAGTCAAAAAATAATAATTTTTTTACACTGTGGACCAATATAAATTATACTCAACTATTCTCTTCCTCTTATTAGATAACTGAGAGTATGTCTGCATACCACCAGGCTAGAATTTAGCTTCCACTATGCTAAGTAACCAGCCATAGAACACAGAAGATAGCAGCTCAATTACAATTCAAACAAAACTGTGTAATGAGCCTTACTCTTCCACCTAAGCCACCACAGAATTTGCTATTTCCTCTGTATAAAATTAAAGAGGTAATAACTAACTACACATGGTTCAATGGTTATTCGGAGATCTTCCGTGGGGTGACCCTGATAATAATAGATTAGAAGTAACTGCAAGTCAACTGAAAACAGCTTTCTAAAAAAAAAAAAAAAATTTAAGTCCACATTATTTAGAAATAACCTAAAATTACTGTCAAATCTTGCATCCATTTGCAAAACAGCGTTTAACATTAGTGCTTATTATCATCTATAAAAATATAAGGGTGATACACTCAAATCACACATCCCATTAAGAGATCTCCAACAAAATTCACAGAGATTCATAGCTATACTATCCTACAAAGACTCACTAACGGAGAGACACAGAGTATGCCTGGCTATCATTAAACTAAAATTAGTACAATTTACTAAGGAAAAACTAAAAAATGTAACCTGGAATTATAAATCTAAGACAGATTTGATTTACAAAATGGTAGGAATTTGCTCACATAAATTCTAATAGTAAACCATCTCTTCCTTCAGAATTTGCTCAGAAAGCTCCATAAACTTGATTTAAACAACTCGAATTCCATCATTTAAAATTCTGATGTTTTAAGAAGAAACACTACTCTGAACATCTAAATCAAATGGATACTAGAAAGTAGTCTAGAATCTTCAGAAACGTTGAAAAGTTGAAATGGTATTCAGAATACTTATACTGGGTCATTACTTTATTCCAAATATGACTGGTGTTTATTTTAGGAAAAACACTCAGTGAAAAAATTGCTGAATGAAAATGAACACAGCCCCACAAAAAAAGATCAAGATAGAAAAAAATCTTGAGGCATGGACTGCCAATGTAGAATTTTTTAAGCAGCTTCTAGGAAAAGGAGTAAGTTTTTAGGAAAAATATTACTCATGCCTAAAATTATTTATCAGGCTTTCATAAATTTACTGAAAGGAGGACCTGTAACATTTATTCAAGTCTTTCAAGCATTTATTCTTTCAGTAGCCATTACCATGTCACATAAAAATGGAATCCACTCTGTAATCACACTTGATTAAAAACACACAGGTTCTGTATCTGGTAGATAGCCAGAGTTTGGCTTTGTGGTACAATTCAAGTAAACAGATGCAACTTACTTTCCTATGATAGACTGTTCCATAGCAAAATGCATTATAGGAAATTACAACTCTGGCTGATATTCTTGACTCTCACAAACCATAGCAAATCTGTTAGCCAAGGTGGATCTACCTCCACAGTATATTCCAATGGACTATATATTTACATTAACAACGGGCCATCTATTCTGTCTCCCCAGCAAGAATACAAGCTATATAAGTGATGGACCATGTTTGTTTTGGTCACTGTAGTATCCCCAAAAGTTTCATGAAATACAGTAGACCTAGCTAGAACAGAGCCTAACACATAGCAGACACTCTATAAATATATATGGACAGAAGAATTGAAAAATGAGACACTCCAGATCTTTGGTTCCATTCAAAAACATCAAGCAACCCCATCAAGGTAAAACATTCCCTAGGAATATACCTAAAACAGCCTTGATCATTCTTAATTAAAACTTCTTTTATTTAATAAACACATAGTCACCAACCCTGACCAGTCAAAAAAAAAAAATACAGATTAAGAATAAAACTTGTCAATTATGAGATAATTTACTATGGATGGCTTGCTGAAATTCAAAATATTAAAATCCAACACAATAAATAATGCTGTAACTTTCATATAATTTTGTGACATTGATAATTTAGCAGGTATTTCAGTTTTTTGTACTATACAATACTAATCATCACCAATCTTGCCATTTAAAAGATAATTTCCCAAATAAACTTTAATCATAAGCCTTCACCAATCTCTTTTAAGACAGAAATGATTAACCCCATTAATTGATGCTATTTAAGAATAAGAACACTAGCCATTTTACAGCTAAACCTGTACAGACAACCCTGAAGCAGTAGCGGAAGGAGAGAATTAATAAAGAGGGAGAAACTGGGGCCACCTTTTTGGGGATACTAATCACTTGGGGAATGAATAAAAATGTGCCTTGATGAGTGGGGAGGAGCTATTTACAAAAGTAAAGTTAATAAATTACTGGTTCCCAGCATGACCACTGATACCCTCTTAGCAGACCCCAACCCAGCTAAGCAAAGATAATCTATTTCATCTTTCTTTCAAACTGATTTGAGATGTATTTTCCCACAGAAACAAGAATATCAACTTAAACAAGTGTAATGTTAGAGTTAATACTTAAGGTACATTTGGATTAAAAACAACTGGTCTGGGAACACAGCCAGTATTTTTTGTCCTATGTCAGTAATGGGGAAAAAAATGTGTTCTGAGTTCCAAACAGCTGCCTTACACATAAACTTATGAAATACAACCAGTTCATGTGCTGGAAACTGTCTGTATATAGGTTAGGTTTCAGGGGATTCAATTTGGCCCATGGCCTTTCTGAATGTGTTTAAGAATGAGTCACTTCACATCAGGCCTCCTCCACTCGCATGGTACAGTTTCAAAGATCTCTAGCTTATCCAGAGGTGAATGGACATGTTTAACTTTTTCCAAAATTTGCAACAAATCTAAAAGGGCTTCAAGTTACCAGGCTACTTTTCTTCATCTATGAATGGACTAGATTAAACTTCCTTTATCATAGTCATTCATAATCAATTCTGGGGTTACAGTATAACGTGACTACTTATTTGGGTTATAGAGCAGAGCTTTCTATACACACAGCCGCTTTTAAACAATACAAGGCAGCATTTGTTTTCCAGATTAAGACAAATTAGAATTAACGTTTGAGTATTTAAAAATGCTAGCTAAAATTACCTGGAAAGCTCTCTGGGAGTCTTGAAAAATAACAAAACAAGAACCACCTCTATGTGGGGATACATCAGACACTAGAAGCCTTCCTTTCAAATGGTGCTATTGTTACCAGAATCCAGGAGCTCTATAACCACAATCGATTGCCTAATTGGTGTCTATATTTCCTTCAATTAAAATTTCTGAAACACCCATTTTTGTTTTCTGCTCTAATTTAACTGATGGAGTATATACTACCCAGTAAGGAAGATGTCAGTGCCTGCATTGAAATAGTAAGAAGAGAGGCAACAGAGCAAAATAAGTCACTAACATATAGTCACAGATTAGCACTATAATTACTAGAACTGCTTCAATTATTCGTGAATTATTTCAATATGCCTCTTCTGAGCAGCTCAAATGGCTGTCTACCATGGTTGAAGATACTGTCAGCCATGTCAAGACAAGTTTGACTGTGCCAAAGATATTTATGTACATTTCCCAGGAGTTGAGAAAACAAAACAAGAAACGCAAATGTTCTTTTAGAAGAGAAACAAGGATGCAGCTGTGTTGAGCTGACTTAACTGAAGAGATACATCAGTGCCCTGGTGTTGTGAGGTAAATTAATCAGAAAAAAGATCATGCACTTGCTCTTTTTCCAGTTCCATCCTCTGATACATCCATTCTCAGTCGGACAGATGAAATCCAATCCAACACAAAGAGTTGTTTTTACCAGACAGCTCCTTCCACCTGGAGGTCCTGCCATCAAACTCACTGTGGCATGTAAAGGTCACACTCAACGGCTCCAGAACCAAACTCACCATTTTACTTTACAAAACGACTTCCCTAATTTCTATTTCTCCATGATTATCCCAGTATCTCTGGCTAGGAACTTTTATTTACCCTTTACATCAGAATTGCCTAGACTACCCTTGAAAATGCAAATTTCCACCCTCTATCCATACTTCCAAAACCAGAACCTCAAAGGGCAGAAGTTTTTAACAAGCTTCTCAGGTGACACTAAAGCACATTCAAGTTCAAGGACCTCCACCGTAGATTCATCTTTAACTCATTCAGTTTATCCCGTATCAGATCCTTCTTCTTTCAAATCCTTCTGCCAGAAACCAGGCTTTTAAAGCCACAACCAAAATCGTAACTGTTGTCTATATTTCCTCAAATTAAAATATATAAAACACAATTTTTATTTTCTCTGCTCTACAACTTATCCTGACTTACACACGGTAATTAAAACTCACCTTCTAAACTACCTCTGTGTGTCCCCCATGAATCCTTACTCCAGTTGCAAATGCTCATTCCACAGGATAAACTCCTTCTTCAGTAACTGTGCTGGTCTCAGTCTGACATCCTCCACCACCAACTCAACTTCTCAAAATCTATCATGTTCACAGCTCTTATCTGTCTATTCCTCAAGGAATATGCTTACATCCCAAACTCCCTTCTTGACTCAACACACCCCTCCATTATTATACAACTAAAGACATTCTTTTGGCCTACCATTCACACTCCATCTCCCGACAATATTCTTATTAAAGTACATTTTAAAAGACTCTTCCCTAACTCAACAATAGGCAAGACTGGGTTTTTATTATCCCTCGAATCATGTCCCAATCTCAGGGTAAGCAACTAGGGCTTCATCAACTACATTAAATCAATAATTCTAGTTAATCAAAAATTTCCTTAGGGTTGTCCCCAAACATGATTTGCACAAGCTACTCTTGCCCCTAGGAAATTTTCCTTCTACTCTTACCAATCAAAATCCTCTTTCTTTGAACTCATGGTATAAGCCACAGTATCATTAGATTAAATAAACATTTTGGCCTGTTTCAACACTAGGAGTTTATAATCCAAGGCAGAAAATACCTTAGTAGGCACCAACTAAAATGTGCAAACATGCACGTTATAACACATTATTTTTATGGTCTGGCGGATATATTTCTTATTTCAGTGTTTTGTAGAGTTTTCCTATTTTCACAGTATTTAAGACAAGGGACAAAAATCTCATAAGGCCAAAAGTGAAGAAAGTTTAATCACAGCATTATTTTAATTAATCGAAACTACCTGGAAATGCATTAAGTAATTACTACTTCTGCGGAGTTTTGGGTTTTTTTGTTGTTTTCTTTTTAAGTATTCTGTCCAGGAAATAGTCTAGCCCCATTACTTGGCAACACTTAACTTTCAGATCACCTAAAGCCTAAAATATTCCAGGTGCTTTCAACCTATCTTCATATTAATCTTACTCAGGGCCAAGCCAGTACACAGCTATTGTGAATCTACTTAATTGGCCATTCATTTTCTTCTTGCTCAGAAAGGCCAGTTCCTGGGAAGAAAAACCAAATTCAGGAAACACAGCTGGAACAAGTTAGTATCCTAGTCACTCTGCTAATACTAGAAAAATCATAAATCTATTTTTCATGGGATAATGCTTAGCTACTTGTGACAAATTGAAGGTTGAGAAAATATTTGTACAAAGAATCATCATACCAGCTGAGTCAGGGCCAAGGTACAGGTCACTGCCACAGAATGAGCAGCCTCTCATATTTGTAACGGAAAAAGAAAAAAGAGTCTTAACGGTATAAGTTAGGAATGCATTGCTTCATCTAAGCAAGGTTGTTTCTTTTCTCCCTGGTCAATGTTGGATTTGCATCGACGTAATAAATCGTGAAGGCTGAACTCAATGTGAATCTTACCCACTTAGATATCTGGAATTAAAACTTGGAATGACAAAATGCCTAATAAAAATAACAAGACTATGTACTTACAGTTCAAAAAAAAGGATGTTTATAACGGGAATTTAGGAATTACAAGAAGGTGTTCTTATTCAGGCCTATAGTCACATTTTAGGGGTGCCTGGGTCTTCGTGGCCATAACACAAACATCTCCTCAGGTTAATTAGACTCAACTCATTATGAGAAAACATATGTAAATTGGATAATAACCTTTATTGCAGTATGCAAAAAAAAAGAGCATAAGGGAAGTCTTTTATTATTACTATTATTATTATTATTATTATTATTAGAGACAGAGTCTCAGTTTGTTGCCCTCGGTATAGTGCTGTGGTGTCACAGCTCACAGCAACCTTCAGCTCTTGGGCTTAGGTGATTCTCTTGCCTCAGACTCCCAAGTAGCTGGGACTACAGGCACCTGCCACAGTACCCGGCTATATTTTGTTTCAGTTTGTCTGGGACTGGGTTTTGAACCCACCCACCTCCTCCCCCCAATATATGGGGCTGGCGCCCTACCCACTAAGCCACAGGCACTGCCCATAAGGGAAGTCTTTAATGAGATTCTTCAAGACAGAGTGTTCAACGAGGCTTTAAAGGAAATGATGGTTATGAAAGAAAAGGGAAGAACTTGGGAGAAGAATTCTTATATCCTGACCACTTTAAGAATCCTGAAAATTTCAACAGATGAACAAAGTTCGTTGCACTTTTCTAAATGCAAGTTGAACAAGCTAAAGAGATTTTTAATGTATTTCAACTAGATTATTGCTTCCATTGAGACAGTAACTTTCAGCACATCTTTTTTACTTATTTTGTTTCTTTCTCAAGTGACCAGCACTCACCTGTACAGAGGTTCCAAAGGTATGATACTCAGCTCACCTGCTAGCTACAAAAAAAATAAGACATTGAATTCTCATGCTGAACTCAGTTTTGAAGGCAACTAGAATAGTATAAGAGTGAAGAATTATTTTAAGCTTAATCAGATTGTTTCCATTCTTTCCCAATAAGAAGAATAACTCGGAAGTCTGGCAATGAGTACTAAAGAAAAGTGTTGCAGTCTTTTCCTGCTTGGCCAACTTTAACAATTCATTTACTCAAAATTTCAAGCATGAAATGATTACCAAGTAGCTTTTGCCATAAAATGCCATTTACCCATTAATCCACTTGGCTGACTTCCTGAGGGTGGCTTAAGTGTTATTTCAACCAAGAAATCTTCCCAGACCTTCCCCACCTGCACCTAGGCCACCAGAGAGACTCCTCAGAGGGCCTCCAGCACCCAGTTGGCACTCACCACTGGCTTCTGACGGCTGAGTACTGAGTTTTGTTTTTTCCCTCTTTTGTGCATCTCCCCTCCCTCTGACTAGCCTCTGAGCTCCTCTGCAGACATACTATCCCCAAGTTCTTGCACAAATTCTGCTACGGAGTAGAACTTCACAATTTCTTGCTAAATCAGAAAACAGAGAGTGTGCTTATGGACCACAGAGCTCATCTAGTTATCCAACTTTCACACGCTAAACCCCAAGAAATTACACATAGAAAAGATTTCGATGCTTCAGCCAGGATTAGAAAACCTATTTCTACTACTCAAACATCTTCCTTATGTCACTTCATTATATACAGATTACCGAACCTTGTTTATTTTTAACAATGTAAAATTAATCTTTTCCAACACAGGCAGTCCCTGGGTTATGAACAAGAAAGGTTCTGTAAGTTTGTTCTTAAGTTCAATGTGTATGTACATTTACCCATTTCCAATCTTAGCACAAGCTGTTCAACAGTCACATGGTTATACCTCAGGGACTTACTGAAATAGCCTACATTCCTAAGTGCAAGTTACATGTATGTTGGATGTTTATAACTCCCTGTACTAGCCTGTACTAGCTATCCACTCCTAGAAATTATCCCAAAGAAATGAAAGTCTATGCCTCTACAAAAACGTATACACAAATGTTGACAGCTGCATTATTCATAATAGCCAAAATGGGGAGACAATTCAAATGTCTTTCAACTAATGAATAGAAACATAAAATATGGTACAGATTGAGCATCCCTGATCCGATATCCAAAATGCTCCAAAATTCAAAACTTCCAACATGACTCCACAAGGGAATAATCTACACCTGATCTCCTGTGACAGGGTATAATCAACCCACAGGCATACAGCACAGTTTATTTAGGGCCCCCAAGGGAAAGAAGACCTCTGGAGCCCCTGCAGTACATCTTCTCCAGATTCCCTACACGCACACCCACAAAGAGCAGTCACATAGCACATATCAGGCCTCGTGTACCCAAGGCAGGTTCCCTGTGGTACCCCACACAGGTCTGAGGCTGACACCACACGCACTGTATGCTGCTTGCCTTGTTAGTCTTTCTCTCTAGTGTAACAATATTGTTGCAAATGTATGAGATCTATAGGGTAATGTGCAAATTTTTCAAAATCTGAAAAATCCAAAACACTTCTGGTCCCAAGTATTTCAGATTAGGGATACTCAACCTGGATATGCACAATCTACAATGACTATTATTTGACCATAATGCTACAACATGGAAGAACCTTGGACTCACTATGCTAGGTGAGAGAAGGCAGACACAAAAAACTATAAACTGGATAACTCTATCACATAAAATATGCAGAAGAGGCAGATCCAGGAGCAGAAAGAAAATTAGCCATATCCTGGGGTTAGGGTCTGCCCAGATAGGGTGATGGAAATTTCTAAAATTGACTGTGGCTGACAAATTCTGCAAATATACTAAGAACAATTTTATGATACATGAATTATCTCAATATCTCAATATAACTGTTGTTTTAAAAAATAGTAACTATGGTTCAAAGCTGAGGTATCCATCACAATAGATTCGAAAAGTCTCATTCACAAACTTTTTTCATTTTTATGCTTCACCAATACAAGTTAAATATTGTGTAATTGGTAAACCTGAAATTCATTTCAAATGCCTTTAGAATGTCATATTGACATCATCAAAAATATATATTCAAAGAAGCTTCAATATTAAATACATCTTATATTAATATTTTGAGAACAGGTTGTCCAAATGGCCATGTGGTTCTTTTTTTTTTGCAGTTTTTGGCCAGGCCTGGGTTTGAACCCGCCACCTCCAGCATATGATGGGGCTGGCACCCTACTCCTTTGAGCCACAGGTGCCGCCCAGGCCATGTGGTCTATAAACATTAATGCTTGATTCCCCAAGCATCTTGAATACAGAGATTTTTTTTTTCTATATTTAAGCAATTTCTGTTTAGATTTTTAGGTACTGTGACTTCATATATTCAAAAGTAAGTCATTTTACTGGTGAAGCACACATGAAGAGGAAGAAAATTCAGGAAAGAAAATTTCTTTCTCCACCAGCTACTGGATATTATCCTGTTATTGTGTGGCAAGACTTCCACCTACATTGAAACCCACAGACACAGAAACTCAAAGGGAGCTAGCTGTGTTAATATTCAAGCTTGACTCCTGCGGGGAATATACTTAGTCTTTTAATAATGCTCAAAGTCAATGACAGTGTAGTAATTCAGGCTCCCAGGAGTAAATTCATTGCATTTATAGGATATTTATTTTTTAGATTCCACGTGTATCATTTTTTTATATTTTTAATGTAAGGTGATTTTGCTAGCTACTTATCTGAATTTTTCAACATGAAAAACTGAATGCCATCTGCTTATTAATAGAACTCTAGATTTTTATTCCTTATAAGGAATAACTTCTACATTTCTTTAAACAGAAAAGTGAGGTTTTCTTACAAGGAAGAGATTAAAGAGATCCAGTTTGGGGTCATATGGCATAAACTTGCAACATGAGGGAAAAACTCCTTTGAATAGATTTATAAGAACATTGAGTGGGGATTTTGTGTTTGTTTTTTAAAAACCCACAAATTCCAACTGATAGCCCAAAATAATAATATCTAAGAACTTGTTTTATCAGCAGGCTCTCTAAAACGCTAAGAACTAAGGCACCAGAGTTGACCACAGATACTTAATGAGATTAATTAATAATATATATTTTAGCAGTAGCAAATACATGAGGTTTATAAAATTATAGACAGTATACTTCGTAGAAGTATAGCATGAGCAAATCTAAGAAGGAATTAGATATAAACCAGTATTTTTTAAAACCTCATTCTATATAAAGGATCCATACTTAGGGTAACCTAGACAAAGACTATTCTAGGAGCATGAGTTCTCCATTCCTAATAATTGTTAATATGTAAATTAAGGTTAACAGATTAGCTGATGTGCAGGGAATCCCAGGAAATTTGTTTGTATCTAAAGTAAGTTTCCATTTCAAAACATAATGAAGATTCAAAAAGTAGATATAATACATTTCCCATAAGATACATATTGGGCGCTTAATATAAGCATCCAAATATTCTGTAATAATCAATAATATTCATAAAATAGGCAAATTATCCTCTGTATACCAACACTTGGGCTCTGCCCAAATATATTAGCTGTACCAATATAAATCTGTTATATGATTGATACTCCAATCAGAAAACAAGAGTGTGTTAAAAACATTTTCCAAATACTTTAACTCACTTTAAATAGTAATTTGCTGCCCAAAAGGATATTTTTATCCTAATTTGGCATTATTTGCTACTGCAGCGAGTACAAATTTTTCAAATTAGTTTTTGCAAAGGGGCATCAGTCATTTCTAAAAATAATCTTAACTTCGGAGATGCTTCCATTTCTTATAAAGATGATCAGCTAAAACTCCTCAACTTACCTAACTGTATATTTATAAAGAAACTCACATAACAACCTTAAAAAAAAAATTATAGATTGTTGACTCTGAATTAGTACAGTACAACTCAAGCTATCCTTTATCATTTTGTTTGTTTGTTGTTTTTACAGACAGCATCTCCCTCTGTCACTCAACAGACTGGAGGGCAGTGGGACAACTGTAGCTCACTGCAGCCTCAGTCTGCTAGATTCAAGCTATCCTCCAGCCTCAGCCCCCCAGAAGCTGAGATTACAGGCATGAGCCACTGTGCCCTGCAAACTATCCATTTTTTATTTACTTTATTAACGAAATGGGACTAATACCTGGTCTATCCAACTCCCTGAGTTATTAGACTAATATACTACTATTATTAGTCATGCTACCATTTTGAAAAGCACAAAACATTTGATATAATCAAAAGATGTCCTGGTTATCTGAAAAATATGAACTACTCCTCATAAGGTTCAAATTTCCCTGTCAGGGCAAATCTGTCACTTTATTGACGTACTTTGTTTTTCTACTGAGCAGATTTGTTTTCTTATGAAGCAGAGGAAGCAGAGAATAAATTAAAGTTAGGAAGTCAGTGTACTTAGGATTTTCCTTTCCAGACTAAATATATCATATCATTACTCAACTTTCTCCTCTACCTGTTGAAATTAATTTATCACAGAGAAACAAAAACTTGCGAATGGATTCCAGCTTTACAGACCATGCATTTTTCCCTGCCAACAAATGAGTCTACAAAATCAACAGAGATGGCCAGGTATGGGGTGCTCATGCCTATAATCTCAGCGCTGCTGGAGGCCAGCACAGGAGAATTGCTTGAGCTCAGGAGTTTGAAGCCAGCCAGGGCAACATAGTGAACACCCATCTCTACAAAAAATAAAAACAAAATGAGCTGGGTATAGTTGTCCATGCCTAAAGTCCCAGCTATTCAGGAGGATTGTTTGAAGCCTAGTAGTTCATGGCTACAGTGAGCAACTTTGGGGCCACTTCATTCCAAGCAGAGTAAGAGAATGAGACTCTGTCAAACTGTGTCTATTAAAAAAAAAAAAAAAACAGGGACAATTTAGAAAGCACACTGAAACTTTGCTTTTTGATTAAATGCATGCGCAGGAAAACAAGTAAGTGTGAGGAAACACATTAGCACGCAGGAAATATTTTTTAAATGAACACAATCTTCACTTTATTTTCACCTAAGTATCTTCCGACAAGGCAGAAAAAGGAAGCTGGACCCCAAAAAATTAAAAAATTAAAAACAGATCTAGATTCAAATTCTGCTCATCAGTTAATAGAATTATGACCTTGGCAAGTTGTTAATTTCACTTAATAACTATCTCTTAATCTGTAAATAAACATTTTGTGGTTAAGAATGAAGCCAATTTAAATTTAATACTCTATGCAAAACAGCTGGCACAGTGTAGGCATTTAGCGTTACTTCCTTTGTCTACCCTACTTTCAAAAATGGTTTCAGAAGTTCTCTCTTCATTTTATTTTAACCTAACCCAAAAGTAACAGTGGCTATCATTTTAAAAGGTTCCCTAAGATTCATGCCCATGTACCTTTTAGGAGAGCTCTTTTTTCTCCCCCTACTACAGAGAACATACACAAACCTTGAAGAACGGTCAAAGGCCTAACAGAGTTCACTGACCATTTTGACTTAGTATCAGTACAATGACATTGGAAGCTGTGGCTGAGGAAAGCCTGGAGAGAATGCCAGAATTCAATCAGATATTTTTAATATCAGTAAGACTTCTGTGCTCCTGCCAGATAGAAAGAACATGGAAAAAAAATGTTAGAGAAGTCTATCAAGTTCAAAGATCTTTAAAGCTTAATGAAAAGATAATTATCTTAAAACCCAAAGAAATGTAAAATCTAATCAAGTACTATAGACAACATTCTACACAAGGGTATTACGGGGACTGGGCTACATGGTGAAGAAGGAACTAACTTATAACATCCTTGTTATCTATAAATACAGCTTGATGTATCTAGGAAATGCGCTAACAAGAATCTGATGAGTATTCTGCTCAAATGCCTCACTGCTGTCTAAAATAGTTAAGAAAATTGCTTGGGATGATATTATCCTGAAGAGGTTTATAATTAAATATAAAAATATTTTTAAAAACCAAATCCACTATCATTAATATTTTATGATAACAAAATCAATCACAGGTTTCTTCTGTAGAGACAGGGTCTCACTCTGTCACCCGGGCTGCATTGCAGTGGTCCAACCATAGGTCCCGATAACCCCTGTAACCTCAAACTCCTAGGCTGAAGCAATTCTCCCATCTCAGCCCCCTAAAGCGTTGGGATTATAGGCATGAGCCACCATGCCTTGCCCATATTTTAAGTATTTGTACCTTATAAAAGGATATGACCTATTAGGGTAACAATAATTTCTTATAATTTCAATTAAACTTAAAATCAAATAATTTATTTAGACTCCATGATTATAAATAGAAATCCTACTAGTTCTACTTAGTGTTGACATGTTTAACAGAACATTACAGTCACCAATTCACAAAGTTTAACTTATGAGATGTATAAGAATTTATTTCCCTTCTCAGAAACATACTTCAAAATCAAATATATTAAATTTGTAGAGTATTAAACGACTTAAGGTGGTTACATTTGCAAATGTGAGATCATTTTTGAAAACCTTAAATTATGAAAAGTTGAAAGACTTATAACAAAAATAATGTGTTTTATCAACTGAACTTAAAAGCCAAAGACTACACTATGTGTTTGACCTTATCACAGTAATACATTTCATATAATTTTTTAAATCAAAATAATATCTGGATAACTTTTCTGCCCACACTACTATACTTAGGAGTGACAAATATATCACATTTAAAAAAGCAAATGACAGGTTTTAAAAGTAATACTTCTTTTATAAAACCCTAATATACTCTTCTAACTAAAAGTGGTTACTAAATACTGAAATGACTCTTTCCTCAAGTGAAATGAAATACTAATCTTGAAACACTTTGTGCTTTTTTCATTTATATCCAAACTAAATCTAGACTGTGATAATGAAAGAACACTCTTGATTTAGTCTGGATATAAATGAAAACCTTTTTCCTACCTTCAAGTGGTTGTCCCCTGACTATTGCTATTAACTAACTTTCTCATAGTTATTTATTAACTCTTCTCTCATATTTATAATCAGCAAAATATGTGACTATATTCATCTTTGGTCTTTTAAACCACACTGTTGTAAAATCCTTCAGGGAAATTTGGACAGTGATACAGAAAGTATCTCTTTTCTTTGAAAATAACAATGTCAACTTAAAAAAGAAATTGTTTATATAATCTGGGATTTCAGCCAGGTTTCAATTTTTATGAATGAAAATAAAATTTACAATCTCAAAGCTTCATTTAACATTGCTGATGACCTGAGGAAAGTATATTTACCTTAGACCCTTGATTTGATATAAACATCCATTTATGTTTTAGGGCTTACCTATTATTTATTTCCAAAATAACTTCAACAGTACTGTCCTAAAAAATAACAACAACCGTTAAAAAAAAAGATTTGAGCAAGAAAATGTCAGCATGCATTTGGCAAACATTTCTGTGCACCTGCCAGATGCCAGGCCCTGATCAACGGGTGAATGAGAAAGACAAGGTCTCTACTAATAATCTTGAAACTAAGTTCTAAAAGGAAAAAAGTAAATGAAGAAGAAAACATTAGGTAATAACATTCTACTATAGAAATAAAAAGAGTAATAGAATAGTGTCAGAGAGGCTAATTTATACTGTAGGATAGGGAAGGTTTAGGGAGGTAACATTTAGGCACAGTGGTCTGGATGTCAGGAACCAACCACATACTTAAACTCCTCACAACACATCATTCACAAAATTTAGCTAGTTCTCCCGTGTTCTTGGCAAATTCTGGATCTACTGAGACTAAACACACACATTGTAAGCTTTTTACATATAAAATACATATTATGTTTAGCCGTCAATGGGCACTTATAATTCACATTTGGGACTGATTAATAAAGAATAAGGGTCTAACACCAATACCTCACCCACTAGGTCACTTTCTAATCTAAAAACAAGTATTCTATTAGTTGCTTATAAAATTTCTACTCTGGGCCAGGAACAGTGGCTCACTCATTTTGCAAGGCTGAGGTGGGAGAATCACTTAAGCTCAGGAGTTTAAAACCAGCCTGGGCATACAATGAGAATCCATCTCCAAAAAAAATTTAAAAGATTTTTAGCCTGGTATGGTGAACACCAGAACACTCAACCAGGAGATGACTTAACCCAGGGAGCTGGAGGTTGCAGTGAGCTGTAGTGAAGCCAGGGCATTTCAGTCTGGGCAACAGAGAGAGATCCTGTCTCCCCCCATATAAAAAATAAGTTAGCCAAGCATGGTGGCTATGGTATGTGCCTGTAGTACTAGGGAGGCTGAGGTGGGAGGACTGCTTGAGCCCAGGAGTATAAGGTTACAATGACCTATGATTAGGCCACTGTACTCCAACCTGGGTGACAGAGCAAGACTCTGTCTCTAAAAAAAATTAAAAATTTAAAAATAAAATAAAATGTCTACTCAGAAATCATAATAGAAGATTTATCAAATATATAGGTGCTTTCTCATAACTAGTTACCCAAGGGTAGCAAAGAAATTAAAATCACTTGACTTAGTATTGCTTACTTCCCACTAGTCCTACTGGTGTTCCTAAAAGAGAAGTGTAAAGTGGGCTAATTATGAGACCCTAGGTACCAATTTTCAGCTGTGTCAAAGCTAGTCACTGTAGGTCTCCTTGAAAGCAACATAAAAAATAATAATCCAGATTCCTCCTTTTGTTAAAGGATTAAAGTGTGCTCCCACATTCCACACAGATAATTTCAAAGGTAACAGTATTTGGAAATGGAACTAAAGAAAAAGCAGTGTTATTAATACAGCAAATTCATATTAGGAAAAAAAGAGAAAGAACGAATGGCATTCCAACATGAAATAACAGAGTAGACCTAAAGGCTAAACCAAGACCAACATCAGAGAAAAACAAAGAGGTTTTTTTCGTCATGACAGTGGGGACCCTTCCTTGTCTGTGGCGAATACATCTCACTCTGTAAATACAGAG
Source organism: Galagoides demidoff (assembly GCA_963574575.1). Lineage (NCBI taxonomy): Eukaryota > Metazoa > Chordata > Mammalia > Primates > Galagidae > Galagoides > Galagoides demidoff. The sequence goes on from CAUYQV010116684.1 coordinate 93,359, forward strand.
TCAACCTACCTTTCTCTTCCTTGATAAATTTTGTTTCATGCTTGCCTTGCTTTTGGTGGGTCTGGTCATTCTTTGGCCATGAGTACACACCAAGAACTGAAAACACAGCCAACTGCCTCAACCCCAACATTTTGGTGCCCTGACTCAGAAAATTCTGCCTAGGCTGGCCCCATAGAAGCTGGAAGAAAAAAAAGTGGCTGCCACACAAAATTCTAAATCAGCCCCCCCACCCCACCCCCCCAATTCTTGTAGTTAGACCTTTTTTGAAAAAGGAAAGGAAAATAGGTCAAAATACCAGGACTCCAATACTGGATACACTCTCCGTGTGCTCCCTTGGAGGATCTCTGCTACCTGTCCCAGCAGACTTCTCCTAATATGGCTCCTTCAGGGAAGTAACTGTTTACATGTGGGTGAGACACCTTTTGCCCTGGCAAACAAAACCACATATACCCTGAAACTCAACCAAACCTCCTGTTATGCCCATCCACTACTTTTGTTAACAAGTCCAGACATCAGCAGGACATCAGCAACGCCATCCTAGATTTTGCCTCCAATCTCTAGGTGTGAGACAAGACCTCTAGGCCCTAGTGGTTGTCCTTGGTAATCTTCTTGGTCATCTCATGACTTTGCATCCTAGAGTTTTAATAATGGCTCCAGTCCTCATAAATTTTCTATCCAAATTTATTTCAGCCTGCCTAGAGGCCATCAAATTACAAGTGGTCCTGTGTTCTCTACCAGTCCCAGCACCTACATCCTCCTCACATGTGTAACTTTGACCATCTACTGAGGACATGTGCTGGAGTCCCTCAGAGACAGTGCTAGCGACCCTGTAAGAGGCCACCCTAATAGGGATCATGTCCCCACTTGTGACCAGGAAGCAACCAGATGAGCTGACACCCCAACCAATGATCTGGGCCTCTAGAGTAGCAAGTGGGGAAATGTTAGGCAGACAACCTGTTAGGCAGGTGCTTTGTCTTGGTGACTGAACAACTAGGCCCCACCTGAAAAAAGGACAAGGGCAGCCTGGTCTTAGTGCTGCCCCACCTTAATTCTATCAAGCAACTAGCTGCCATTCCTGGGGGAAGGAGGAACACCCTGGCTTGGCAGCCCAGGCACAATGGATTTGACTTAGATCTGATTATCACATTATTAACTATACATCAAGTGGTTCCTGGTACCTCTGACCCACAAAGAGGGCCCTACCTGAACAGAATAAAACTGAACCCCTAACCATTACCAGAGCCTCTTCTCTGTCATGACAATGAGGGCCCAATTGTTGTCTATGGCAAATGTACCTTGCTATATAATCCTACCTTACTTTCATGCTTGCAAGAAAAAGAAAAAAAACACAATTCCCCCTTTTGCTTTACCTAAGCTTTAGAACCCAGCTCTAGACACACCTGCCAATCTCATCACACTCCTGCTCACTCTCCTTCTCAAATTCTGGCTTTCATCCTTTCATCATTACTCCCCAAGAACATCCTTTTCTGCCTAACTAGCAAACTCACTTATTTTCAAAATTCTTCCTCTCTTAAGACACATTCTTCCAAGAATGCTGTCAGTACTGTTGACAGGGTTAAACTCAGAAACACAAAAATTTCTGAGCGATAAGGAACTTTTGAGTTCCTGTCAAATATGGTAACTGAACAGCTAGACCGAAGTCCACACTGTCCTATGGCTTTGTGCTCTGTGACATATGAACAGGAAGAAACTGTGTCTTCTCTTCAACTGCCCAATGCAGTACCAAGAATAAGTACATTATTGTGCTTATTAGCAGATAAATTCACCACGGCATAGTTTTTAAAAAGGATACAAAGAATCAAATTTAACTTGTTCCAAAATAAGATATAAAATTCTATCAATCCTTAGTTCCCATATATGCTAAAAGAATAAACTGTATAATAATTTTTAAATTTCTAAAGATACAGTTAAGAGAACTTCAGGAAGTAGTTATCTTTATAATCACCTACATTTTTGCAAATATTGACAAATGAAAATTCTGAATCCAAACCTTAATACTAGTTTACCCAATTGATTTTTAGTCAAAATATTAATTGATGGTGACTATGCACTATGAGTAAGCACTAAGCCCAGGATTGTGGAATAAAAAAATATAAAATTTGCCTTCAGGGAGCTGATAATCTACATGTACTACATTTTACTGTAAGTAAAAGTTCAGAGACTGGGTGGCATGGGAATTTAGAAGAAAGAAAAAATTACTTCAAATTGCCAATTAAGTGAAATTATTAGATGATTGAAATCTAATGCATTTACTGCTACCATCTGTCTTTATACTTGAAAGTAAAGCTAATAGGGATAAAAATGAATAGTCCAGAAAACACTTTTTTGTCACTGCTGCATTAATTTATAAAATTTCCTTCTGTTAAATTTTATCCCATCATGCTACAGTGCAACTTCTGCCAATTTATAAAAATTAAATCATCATGTAGCCACCAGAAAATTAAAGAAATCAATATAGTAGTATTTTAGTACTGCAGGAAAATAATCTATTTTAGTTAAATTAAATACAACAGAATAATACATGTATGAAATGCAAAATGGAAAATAAAATTAAGAAATCAATCTTTATATAGAATATAAAAATCTAAAATTCTACTTTTATGGCATAATTATATTTTTGTTTAGAAATAAACTATAACTAGACAAAAAAATAGTAACATTCAATGTGTTTTAAAAAAAAAAAGTCCTTAACTTACTAATTTTCTCTTGAAAGCTGTGTCCTTTCTGAAATGCTCACCAGTACTTTAGAACAGGGAGGTTCAGTTACCAACAAAATGGGCTGTCTCAGAAAACCAGAAATGCCCAGTGAAGTGAATGGTTGGAATTTTATCCAGCCACCATTCACTGATGGAAAGAATCCAACCAACCAGGGGGCCACAGGAACTGGAGCACACAGCATCAAGCAATCTATCACAGGTCCAGGCTGGCAGGCAGAGATGCAGGCCTGACAGCAGATAGGGAGATCCCAGCTAACATTGCACAGGTACCACGAGGGCAGATAACCAAACACAGAAACCTAGAAAGGGACTCCCATTCTATAACAGAGGCAGAGAACATCTCAACTTACCCAACTCAAACAATCCGGAGAGTTGGACAAGCTTACTGGTAGAATGTGGTGACAGTTGGACAGGTTAGCACAATGTCAGAACGAAGAATAAGCATATAAGAAAAAAATCCCAGCTTCTACCTCATTTAAGCACTGATTATTTAAACTCTATTAGGAACAACAAATTTGCAACAAATGAGAATGCACTGAGAATAGCTATACCCATTTCATGAGAAAATTCACTGCCCAGACAGTTAAGGGAATTCAAGAAAATTAACATAAGTCAAGTTCAGATATTTTTTTAGAATAGCAATTAGAGCAAAAAAGAAAGCACTGTCCTGTGGGAATCAAAAGAAAATAGGAGAACTAGTTTGGGCCAATTTTACAATAATAAAAGATTCTGAATTTCCTCAGGTCACTCTTGATTATCTGTGCCTCAAGAAGAGTACAGGAATGTGGATAAAACAAAGCAATAGATACTACAAAATCACTACACTCTGACATGCATTTTAGGAAGTAAAGTTTGTACACAAAAATCTACCTTACTATTTATATTACTTCTGTTTTCTTTTGAATAATAGGAATCAGATAGTGTGTTATTTACATTTGCTTAAAAGTAAGCATAAGATTTCATACAAAAAAAAAATGAGAGGGCTTAATACCAATAGTTCTTTATTAATGGATGTAAACTTCAAAAAAAGGAAACTAATTCCAAGAGACTGAGCTTACAGATTTGAGACCAGTCTGAGCCAGAGCGAGACCCCATCTCTAAAAAATAGCCGGGTGCTGTGGCGGGCACCTGTAGTCCCAGCTACTCGGGAGGTTGAGACAAGAGGATTGTGTGAACCCAATAGTTTGAGGTTGCTGTGAGCTAAGAAGCCACAGCACTCTACCAAGGGTGACTAAGTGAGACTCCATCTCAAAAAAAAAAAAGGAAACTAATCCTAAGAGGACCATCTAGGACACATGTATACACAGTCAAAAAACTAAGTAAAATGAAAAATAGTCATCAATATATGGAAATATACAACTACATTAATAATAATAGTCATCTGGTTCAGTGAATTTTTTTAAAAGATCAAAATATGGACAATTTCATAAGAAGATGAGTAATAAAAATTATATCAAAAGGAGAACAAAAATATTAAATAACCATTTACTGTGTTAAGATGCATCTATGTAATGTATATATAAACATATGTATACGCACATACATATTTCTAGAATGACCACTTTAAAACATGACTTTACAACTTCCATACTAGTGAAAGGGACAAAATGAATGAAAAGACAAATTCAAAAATTTGCCCCAAAATAAGAAAAACAGCAAAAGTGAGAATGCACATACAAAGTGCTAAAAATTGGCTCAGCCCCCATAGCACAGTGGTTATGGCGCTGGCCACATTCACCAAGGCTGGTGGTTTTGAAACTGGCCCAAGACTGCTAAACAACAATGACAACTACAACAAAAAAAATCCGGGTGTTGTGGTGGATGCCTGTAGTCCCAGCTACTTGGGAGGCTAAGGCAAGAGAACCGCTTAAATCCAAGAGTTGGAGGTTGCTGTGAGCTATGATGTCACAGCACTCTACCAAAGGCGACAAAGTAAGACTCTGTCTCAAGGGAAAAAAAAAAATGCTAAAAATAATCACAAATACATAGTAATCATAATAAATCTAAATGAAATCCCCTATTTTTAAAAAAGTCTGAATTTTTAAGAAATCCAATGATATGCTATTTATGAAAAATACCTAAAATATAAGGATATGGAAAGATCATAAATAAAAAGATTTAAAAAGATTTATTGGCCTCCAAAGGAAATTTAATATAGCTATACTTGCATTAGACATATATAGAACTTAAATGGATATAAAGAAATGACATATACATTCATAACAATAATGTAAAAAAATTATGAAGAAAGATATAACTCTAAATTTGTACATACATGACAAATAGTTTCAAAATATATAAATAAAAAAGTAAAAGATTAACACAATTTTCTCACTAATAATACATAAAGCCAATAAAACATTTAATAGAGACAGAGTTCAACAGAAGTAACAAGCTTGAGTTGTGTACATATGTTAACATGTACACATATGTATTATGTGTATTATATGTATATGTATTATGTATTATAATCATGCATCATGATCACAAATTTTTTTTAAAAAGCAGAAATAGCAACAAAAACTGGCCATGATTTAAGTCTTAAAGAGACTCTTAATTCCAACATGTCAGTATCATATAGACCATATTCTCTGATCATAACACAGATAAGGTTCAAAATAAACAAAAACATAAATGGGGGAAATGTGTATTTAAAATACACTTTAATAATATATAATTCATTAGTAAAGTAGTGAAAAATAGAAATCAGAAAACACTTAAAAGTGAATGACAAATACACTAAATAAAAAATATGAAGTGCAGCTAAAGCAGAATAAAATTTAGTAGTAAAATCTTACATTAGAAAAAAAAGCTGGAAATAAATGAGCTAACCATGAAAATAAGAAAAAGAACCCAATAAAAGGAAAAGTGGAATAAACAGAAATTAATAAAATAAAAACATGTAAATCAACAGAGATAAAAATTGGTTCTTTTGAAAAGACGAACAATCTCTAAAAAGATCATAAGTTAGCAATATTAGGAGTTATAGGGGCAGCAAAAATGTAAAAAAAAGAATATTATTAACAACTTTATGTCAGTAATTTTAAAAACTCAGAGAAAATGAACAAATTTCTAAAAAATATTATCTACCAAAACTGACTCAAAATATAGTTTTAAACTTAGGAATGCTATAATCTTCAAAGAAATTAAATGAAAATTTTAAAATTTATGAAACAAAATTAAAAAAAAAAACACCTATATGGTCTTACAAGAAACTGAATGAAGCACTCCAGGAACAAAACAATCAAGTATTAGACAAATTCTTTCAGAAAATAGTGAGAAGGAACCATGACCCTGGTATAACCCTTACACCAAATCCCAACAAGGATGGCAGAAGGGAGGAAAATTATTGGCCTATCTTACAACCGCTCGTGCAAAACTCCTGAAGAAAATGTTAGCAAACATGATCAGTGAATAAAAACACAAAATATAACAAAGTTAGATTTATCCCATGAATTCAAGTGGTTTAACATCAAAAACACCTAACAATACAAAGGAGAAATCTTACAAAACCATCTATATGGATGCATTTTAAAAGTCCCATAAAAATTCAATATCCAGCCACAATTAAATAGATAGTAAATTAGATAGTAAATAGATGACTATTTTTTTTTTTTTTTTTTGAGACAGTCTCACTTTGTCACCCTCGATAGAGCGTCATAGCATCACAACTCACAGCAACCTCAAACTCTTGGGCTCAAAAGATTCTCTCATCTCAGCCTCACAAGTAGCTGGAACTACAGGCACTGGCTACAACACCAACTATTTTTAGAGACTGGGACTTGCTCTTGGTCAGGCTGGTCTCAAATTGATGAGCTCAGGCAATCCACCCTCCTCAGCCTCCCAGGGTGCTAGGATTACAGATGTTAGCCACTGCACTCCACCTAAATAGATGACAAAGAAGGTTTAAGGACAATATTAAAAAGTAATTGCCTTTCAAATCAATTCATGAAAGATACCACTTACAATAGTAACAAAAAAAATTTTTTTGACCAAAAGTTAGACAATAACTTACATAACTTTTTTTTCTTTTCTTTTTTTTTTAGACAGAGTCTCATTTTGTTGCCCTTGGTAGACTGCTGTGGCATCACAGTTCACAGCAACCTCCAACTCCTGGGCTTAAGGCGATTCTTTTGCCTCAGCCTCCTGAGTAGCTGGAACCATAGGCACCTGCCACAATGCCTGGCTATTTTTTCTTGCAATTTGACCAGGGCTGGGTTCAAACTCACCAACCTCAGAATATGGGGGCCAGTGCCCCTACTGACTGAGCCACAGGTGCCGCCCATATAACTTTTATAATTAAAATTCTCTCAAACTTAACCTACAGATTCAATGAACTTCTAATAAACTAAAAAAAAAAGAAAAGGTTTTTTGAGAAATTTCACAGGCTGATCCTAAATTATACAGAACAAAGGTCTAAAAAGAGCTCAGCTACTCTTAACAAAGAAAAAGATGAGAAAACTTACGTTATATGATGTTAAAGCTTATAAGCTTAGAGAAATGGACAAAATGAGTTTTGATTCATATAGGAATAAGACAAATAAAGCATCAAGACAGATCCCAGAAACAGAATTATTTACATGGAAATGATCATAAGAAAAGAGCTGACCTAGTCACTCTGAGGAAACCCAGCTCTCTGTACTGCACCAAACCAAATAAAAAAAAAGTCAGACTCTAGCAATGACAGGTAGAAGCCTCATTCATTCTATCTTCTTAAGTTTTTGAGGGGAAAAATAAAAAAGTATAAATTACTAAAGATAAGTGAACAGAGGCAAATAGCAAAGAGTGTCACTTTCCTTAGAAATTTAATTTATTATTCACTGTAAAATAGATATAATTCACCTACACAAAAATGTTTTGGGATCTTCAGTGTTTAGGTGAATAAGTCTGGACACCAAAAAGTTTAAGACTTGCTGCTTTAAAAAAAATAAATAAATAAGGTACCTCTTAAAAGAATGGAACTTTTGAAGGGAACAGATAACATGTAATTTAGAAGCATGAAGCATTTTAAAATGCTCCCTTTATTAGCTAGAAGATGTAACTTCTCTTGGTGGTAGAGAAGTGCTCCAGGGGAGAGCAGCAAACTACTAAGGATGACAATTAAGTTCGTGAACTTGCCACCATGCTCTTATGTTGGAAGCACTGTACAGACAACTTAGTATAACTTTATAACCTTGGTTTATAAGTGTCTTGCAGCTGTGATCCTGTCAACATGTCAACATGTGGCAGTCTCTTGCTAAATGTTATTCATTATTGTTGCTGCATGTCATGAGAATGCTGGAGCTTGAATTAGAGCAATGAACAAACATTAAATTTCTTGTTAAACTTGGTAAGAGTGGAAATGAAATCAGGGACATTTTAATCCAAGTTTATGGAAATAATGCCATGATGAAAATGACAGTGTACAAATGGAGTAAACGTTTTTCTGAGGGGAGAAAAGGTGTCACTGACGAAAAGAGATCAGGGCAGCCAGTAAGGAACAAAACTGACAAAAACATTGTAAAAAACTGTGGATTGTAAGTCAAAATTGATGGCAGACCATCTCTCTAAGCATCAATAGAGAAATAGAAAAATCTTAACTGAAACTCTTGGAATGGGAAAGGTATGGCTCTTGAATCACAACAATGCACCAGCTCATATGGCACTATCTATGAGAGAGTTTTTGGCCAGCAAACAAATAACTATATTGGAACGCTCTTCCCACTCACCAGATCTGGCCCCCAGTGACTTTTCTTTACCAGAAAATAAAGGAAATATTGAAAGGAAGACATTTTGGTAATATTCAGGACATCCAGGGTACAATGACAACATCTGATAGCTCTTGAAAAAGAGCTCCAAAATGGCTCTGAAGGGCAGGCTAAGACATGGCATCAGTGCATAGCTTCTAAAGGGGAGTATTTATATGGCGGCCATGGCAATTCAGCAATGAAGTATGTAGTACTTTTTCTAGTATGATTTTGCAAAGTTAATTGTCAGACCTTACACCCCAAAATTATATCCTGTCATTCATTTACCCCTACATATAAGCCTTATATAAGCCCAAGTCTGACAGAGAAGACTGGTCTTGGTCTTAAGTACACATTTTGATATCTATTTCTCTTTACAGAGAATGAAAAAAAAAATCTCTCTAACTTCTTTAAGTAATGGTATCTATATAAATTGGAAATGCCAAAAAGTAAAATGCCCAAATACCAGCATTCTACATATTTGTTATGATCATAGATTTCCTTTTATCTGTCCATAGTGTTTTATCTAAGTACTTGAACTTATCTTTCACTGTAGATCTTTCTAATCAACATTTAAATTCTATGAATTCATATTCAAGTGTAATTTTGAACTTTATAAGAATCTTGGGAGGTACTTCTGGCTCAAAGGAGTAGTGCAGCCCTACATACCGGAGGTGGCAGGTTCAAACCCGGCCTCAGCCAAAAACTGCAAATAAATAAATAAATAAATAAAAATATGTTAAAGAATCTTTTGGTCAGGGACAATGGCACAGTGGCTCACATACATAACTAATACCCTAGCACTTAGGGAGGCTAAAGTGGGAGGATGGCTCAAGCCCAGAAGTTCAAGACCAGCCTGTGCAACATATTAAGATTTATCTCTTTAAAAAAACAAAAAAAATTAAAAGTACAAAATAGCCAGGCATGGTGGCTCACACCTGTATGAGCTATTCAAGAGACTGATGGTGCCACTGCACTCCTAGCTGGGTAACATGGTGAGACCCTGTCTCAAAAGAAAGGAAAAAAAAAATCTCTTAATTCCTTAGCACTATGTTAGCTATTAGCTTTCTGAAGTCTAAAAGTTTCCCAGATTCTACCAAAGCCACTGATTTAGTAAAATAATTAAAATCAGTATTTGGACTAATAAAATAAAATCCAAGAAATAAATTCTGTACGTAAGCACATATGTAAACCTCTTTGTCAACAAGTTCTTTCATTTCTATTTACATTGCTCTGCACTTGTGAAATAATCAGATTACTAAGAGAATATTTAAAAGTATAAAACTGTTTTAGAAAAACATTTTTATCTTTGTGAACTCTTTTTCTCCAACATGTTTCCAAATTTCAAAATATATGTTAATAAATATTTTAGCCTATTTCAACTGATACATTTTAATACAATATTACAAAACAGCAAGAGGACGTTGGTGAATTGGGCGTAAATAGGAAGTGACTACCGTGGCAGTTTTATGCCAATGTCATACAAACCGAACAGAAAAATTGGCAAGTTTTCAGTGAACTGAGGTGAGTACAATGAGTCGAGGTAAGTGATTTAAACACCATCTCTAAAATATGTTCCTCCTCCACCCCCACGAAACTTTTTTTCAGCACTCAGACTGAATTATCCAGATAACCCCAGCTGTGTTCATTGACCTAAAGAATCCCTGTCTTCTGTAGGTGTCGTGAAAATAAGCCTCACAATCTTCTCTTAAGAAGGTATAATCGTCCTAACTTTGTAAGAGGAAAGAAAATTACCAGAGGTTAAGTAACTTACGTGAGATTACTACTCAAGCTTGCGAGAGTTGAGCAATCCAACATAAATGCTTTTACTATAATCCTTCTCTGATCTGTGATTTATATACACATGGCATGTGTGCACTTATATAGGAAGGATGTGTATCCTATGAAAATAAAATGAAGCTGCATTTCTCACATAAGGAAAGGAAACGAAGGCAATCAAGAGATCTTCGGGAGCAAAGTTGGCCTCTTACTTATCACACTCTTTCAGAAAGTATTCTATTAAGCAGTCTTAATAACACAGATAACATATACCATTCCCTCAAACTCCCGGGAACTAGCTGGAGAATATAAATTTAGAATCCAAAACCAGATCAGGAATTTCCAATTTTTGAATGGAAACTAGCCATACACATCTGAAAAGCATTATCCCCAAGGCCCGGAAATAACAGAATTAAATTAAAATCCTCCCTAGCTCTTAAAATCCTCTCCAGAGGTGCTGGGAACAGCAAATCTGGGCAATATGCTATTTTGAGAAAAAGATTCGGAGAGATCAACAACGTATACAAAAAGTGGTACTGAAGCTGCCCAGTAAAGGGACTGGGAATTTTACAAATGAACAAAATGTCTTTGATCACTGAGTCATCACTCTGGTTTTAATGGAAGTTTAACTTTAACTACAGGTTAGGAAATGAGGGACCCCTTTCTCCTTTAAGTAAAAGTTAGCAAATCTAAAGAACCATGAATCAATTCTAAGGCACAGAATTAGCAAATCTAAAGAACCGTGAATCAATTCTAAGGCACAGACAATAATCATCTTTTTTTTTAATGGAGTGCATTTCTACTATAGTCAGAAACTACTTCACTAATTACATAATAAACATTTAGTGAGCGTGTAAAGGGCATCATGGTAAGCATTCCTGGGGACATTTATGTTCTGTAAATATCTTTAGAGAAGTCTAAAGGAGCAGGTGATCAAAGCTGCTTTCTGTTGGGGTGGGACAGCAGGAAAGGCAGGGACGCCCCAGTAAGCAAGTGTCATCAAAAATGCATTTTGAGAAACTATTGTTAATGATAATTTATTAAGTACTTCAAAATAACTTGATGAAAAAATTGGAATGTTCCCAACATAAAGAAAAGGTAAACACTTGAGGTAATGGATATCCCAATTATACTGACTTGATCATTACACTTTGTGTGCCTACATCAATAATGTATACATGCACTCCAAAAATATATACAATTATGATATATCAATAAAAAAATATAAGGACTGGAAGATTGGCAGGACACTCATACAGATGGGATGAGGTAAGTACTATACAAACAAAGGGAATAAAAATATTCCATGTGTGTTACAATGTAGATAACAATTTGCCCTTCATTGATTTTTCTCATCATACTCCACTGCAAAAAATTCTAATTCTCATTTCTAACCTCTTTTATTTGCTATCACCATCTACCACTCACAGAAATAATGGTTATTCATATATCTTCGTAAATGTCTATACGGAAAAGGACCTAGTATTGAATCTGAAACATTCAGTATTATCTCCACCCCTTGTCCCAGGGTCTAACCCACTGCCTGGAATCATGGTAGTTCAAAGCATGTCAGTAGGTGACACAGAGGCAGCCACACCTTTACTTCCTCAAGTTCTCTCCTTATATACGACTACAAAATATCCCTGGGAAGGCAAAGCAAAAACTCTGAATAACAGACCTAACTAAAGGTAACTTATTTCAGCAAATACCACCTTACATTTTTTTCCCCATTTTATTTCTCAAGAACCCTAACTCAATCAGCAATGAACATTTCCACAATTTCTAAAGATCCTATATGGCATAAACTGGGAAATCTCCATGTGAAAATATAAAGTATTTGGTTAGAAAAAGACATTTCAAAAAGTCTTTACTTATGGGCGGCGCCTATGGCTCAAAGGAGTAGGGCACTGGCCCCATATGCCGCCCCATATGCCGGAGGTGGCAGCAACCAAAAACAGCAAAAAAAGGGGAAAAAAAAAAGTCTTTACTTATACTCTAACTTAGGTGCCAACAATCTTTTAGGAGAGATTTAGAAAATACACCTTTTATAACAATAGAAAACTACTCCCCTTGGGGGAGATATCTAAATGGCCTGTGCTTGTCCCAGAGAGATGAAAACAGATTTCTAGATAATATAAATTAAAATGCTTATGGAATTATTTTAATAAACAATATATTCAGTTTTAATAACCTTGAAACAAGTTTCCTGAAATTTTGAGAAAGTATATGAAAAATTAACAAGGAAGCTGTTCTATCCCAAATAACCAATTAGCCCAGAAATGATGAAATGAGATCTATGAAGTCTAGATCATTTCAGCTCACCTAAAATCAGTGTAGCAAACTCCTAGAAGTTATAAGATGGATTTTTTTAGTGAAAAAATTAAGTTATTTGAACATGAATATTCACCTATAGGAACTATCTAAGCTCCTATTCTAAGGAAAATTCTAAGGCAGTATGTGAAAAGTATTTTGGAAAGGGCAGATAGTAAATATTTTAGGCTCTGCTGGCCAAACGGTCTCAGTTGCAACTACTCACTTTGCCTTTAAAGTGTGTGAGTAGCTATAGAAAAGGAAAGAGTGTGGCTGTGTTTAGTAAACCTTTTTACAAAAACAGAGGTCTAGATTTAGCCCAGAGGCCAAAGTTTGCCAATCTATCTTCTAAATTATTAAGTTAGAATGATTGTCTTTTCATGTTCATGGCTGACATTCCTAGTTAGGTTCATACCTTTTATTCCTCAGCTCTAGCCTAGCAATTAGTTGTTTCCTAGTGCAGAATACATTAGAGAACTAAGTTAAAGCTCAGATTAAATGCTAGAGAAATTAACTTCAGAGCTATTATTGCTTCTGAGTAATGGGCCAAGGGATTAAGAATCCAAAGGAAATAGTCTATTTGACTGAGAAGAAGAAAGAAGTAGGAAAAATAATATTTAGGCCTTTAATGATTAAAAGGAGTATTTCTGAGTATTATACTATATCAGACCCAAAACTGGGCCCATTATACATTTCACGTGATCTACAAAACCGTATGTGGCAGAAATGACTCCTACTTCCAGGTGAGAAAACTAAATATCAAAAAAGAAGCTTTAGCCCAAGGTAACAAGGATGCAAAAACTGGAACTACATAGCCAAGTCTATGCTTTTTCCATTAACTGTATCACTTTTTCAAAAACTCTATGATTTTTTTCTCATCTCCTTGTGAACTTCAAAAACAACTTCCACTTTTATCATCAAGATGATTCTTAAAAGATGATTTGTAAGATAACGTGGAAATTGTAACTTAATTGTGCAAAAGCCAGATTTAAATGGAAATTAGCTTCCCACACTTGACTGCCCACAAATACTTATTAAACGCCAAAAATTAGTTTGCAATTCTGAGAAATGGGTCAGCCAAAAGAAAACAAAAAACTGTTTCCAATTAATGGAGGCTTGATTACTTCAGTAATAAATTATATTTAGGAACTCCTATTTTTTTATGTCAGATTAATATGAAGGTACAGATGATCAGGTTAAATTGTTTGCATTCGGTAGAGTCCAAGTTGTAGTTGTGCCCCTCACCCAGGAGGTGGGCCATATACCCTTACATTGTGCCTATTAGGTGAGAGCTCACCAATCCCTCTGTCCTCCCTCCTCTCTCCCCCCAACTTGAGTTTAATTATGTTTTTCTCTTGTGTGGGTATGTATTAGTTTGTCTACTGGTTTCATATCAGTATTTTATACACTGGATACTTGCTTTTCCGTTCTTGTCATATTTTACTAAGTAGAATATTCTGCAGCTCCATCCAGGTTAATAAAAGATGCAAAGTCTCCATCTTTTTATGGCTGAACAGCATTCCATGGTATACATATACCTCATGTGTAGATGGGCACTTGGGTTGATTACACATTTTGGCGACTGTGAACTGAGCTGCAATAAAAAAATCTAACGCAAATGTCCTCGTGGTAATTACTTTTTTTTCTTCTGGATAGATACCTACTAATGGGATTGCAGAATCAAACAGGAGATGTACTTTTAGTTCTTTGAAGATGATCCATCCTTCTTTCCAAAGAGGTTGTATTAGTTTGCAGTCCCACCAATAGTGCATGAGTCCTTCTCTCCACACCCTTGCCAGCATCTTCAGCTTTGGGACTTTGTGATTTGGTCTATTCTCACTGGGGTTATGTGATATCTCAGGATGGCTTTGATTTGCATTTCTCTGATAATTAGAGACAATGAGCATTTTTGCACGTATTTGTTAGCCATTCATCTGTCTTCTTCAGAGAAGGTTCTGTTCATATCTCTTGCCCAGTGATAAATGGTATTATTTGCTCTCTTTTTGCCGATTAATTTGAGGTCTGTGTAGATTCTAGTTATCAACCCTTCGCCAGATTTGTAACATGCAAATATCTTTTCCCATTCTGAAGGTTGTCTGTTTGCTTTAATTACTGTGTCCCTTAGCTGTGCAGAAGCTTTTTAGCTTAATTAAGTCCCATTTACTTATTTTTGTTGTGATTGGCAATGGAGTCTTCGTCATAAAATCTTTCCCTAAGTCAATATCATCAAGAGTTTTTCCCACACTTTCTTCTAGAATTTTTATCCTTTCATGTCTTAGATTCAAATTTTATCCATCGTGAGCCAATTTTTGTTACATGGTAAGGATGCAGGTTGAGTTCCAGTTATACATATGGTTATGCAGTTCTCCCAGGACCATTTGTTGAATGGGAATTTCTTTTCCCCAGTGTATGATTTTGTTTGGGGTACAAAAGATCAGATGGTGATAAACTCCTTTCTAAGATACACAAACATACTTTCTTGCCTTCTTAAAGAGAGCACACTTAGGAGTTTCTAAATTATCAATGAATCATACCGTCATCTGAGAAGTACAAACAGGAGGGGAAAAGACGTGTGTAAAGATACCATTCCAACGATGTCCTTATGGTCTTCACTGAGATTTACATGGCTATCTCACAACCTACACACACTTACCACACCATCCCCTCACAACTAAGCTCATCTCTGCTTTGTCCTTTTGTTACCAATTCAAAGCCTGTCTATCTAATCTGATCTTTTCAAAAGCTTCTACATGCTATTATTTTCTTTTACCTTCTTCCTCTCTCTCTAGTTCCACTTTATCCTTTCCTCTTACAACTGTCTGTCCTTCCAATCCTTGGTATTAAAAAATGTTGGTCTTCCATAGACACCATCCAACCACAAGGAGAACATACTTTTCTTTCTGGCAAAATGAAGCAGCACAGTGACAGCACACAGAATGTGATCTTCACATGTTCAGCTCTTCTCTGCTTTTGCTACACCTTGAAGGGTTCTGTGTCTTCAAGGAAGACTTCTTCTATAAGACTTTTGATGGCTTACGGAAAGATGGGAGCTGAGCAGGGTGTATTTTGGCAGAATTAACACGTTAAGACTTCTAGTTTCTTATTTAAGTTTTCTAATTTGTAAAAACTTTTCCTTATTTGAAAAATAAGATTGTTTGAAGTTCTATGAATCTACCACAAACCAACACTGTATATTATATTTGATATTTTCACCTGGCATTCCAATCTTTGAAGAGAAGCAACTTTAAGCAGAGAAAGTCAACAAAGTAGATGAAGACATTTTGAGGAATTCTGAAGGGACTTTTAATTATTAAGGGACTCTATATGCTAACAGACCTCATTTGTTTTACTTTAAAGCTTAACATTTTCCTTTACACAAAAATAACATCAATACCAAACTCGTATTTATGGGCAATGATTAGCATCATCTTTGGTTTATAGAGCAAGTGAAGAAAGTCTTCTGAACAGCTAGGAAAGAGATAAAAGAGGAGTAGTATTAGGGAGGATGCTGCACGTCTGAATGAAACGGGCTAAGCTCCAGCACTCCATTACAGGCTGGGCGCAGTGGCTCAGACCTATAAATCCTAGCACTCTGGGAGTCCAAGGCAGAATCACGCTTGAGCTCAGGAGTTTGAGGTTGTGTGAGCTATGCTGATGTCACTGCACTCTAGCAGCCTGGGCAACAGAGGGAGAATATTTTTAAAAATATATTTAAAAAAAAAAACTCCATTGTGGTAAAGGAAATCAAAACTGTATACTATAGTTGGTCCCTTGATTCTCCCAAGGGGAAGAATGGAAGAAATGGAAGATGGCTTTATGACACTGAGCAAACTATCTCCAGTTTGAGACTCCAATTCTTCACATACAAAATGTAAGTAACAACAGTGGCCTCTTCAAGGTAATGTGAAAGGATTAAGTGAGTTACTGTCTATAAGTTACTTGGCATAGGACACAACATACATGGTAAGGGTGTAATTAATCTTAGCCATCATGATTGTTAGGATTCAAATTCTTGTGTTTTGGGGAGGGTGGGGAATAGAGTTTCACTTTGTCACCCTTGGTAGAATGCCATGAGTCACAGCTCACAGCAACCTCCAACTCTTGGGCTTAAGCAATTCTCTTGACTCAGCCTCCCAAGTAACTGGGACTACAGGCACCCACCACAACACTTGGCTATTTTTTTAGAGACAGGGTCTCACTCTGGCTCAGGCTGGTCTCGAACCCATGAGCTCAGCCAATCCACCCATCTTGGCCTCCCAAGGACTGTGGTTCAAATTTTTTTACATAGAAATACTTTCAAATCAGAACCTTCATCTATTCATGACTCAACAAATATTAATCGGGCAGTTTTTATGTCCTAGGCATCATACCAAGTGGTGGTGGTATAGGCAAGAATAAAACAAAACCCCACACCTATGGAGCCTGCAATCAGTAATGACAGGTCAGGGTAAGGAAGGTAGAAGAGAAGGTCTGTCTGGCTGTCTATAAGTGTGGGTGAATTGGCCTTGTCCCTATTACAACATTATGCAATCCCCTAGACATACACATGGTATACTGCCAATCAATGTTTACCTAATTGCCTAAAAGCTAAATACATAATGTATGGTCAATAAATACTATGGAAACTCCTAACAATATAATTTGTATACTGATTCTGTTTTGTTGACTAAAGTACTCTATAATCTACTACAATATTGAATAGTACATTATTATTATCAAAACCTT
The DNA here is from genome assembly GCA_963574575.1 of Galagoides demidoff. Lineage (NCBI taxonomy): Eukaryota > Metazoa > Chordata > Mammalia > Primates > Galagidae > Galagoides > Galagoides demidoff. The sequence continues at coordinate 110,637 of CAUYQV010116684.1, forward strand.
GCCTCTGCCAAAAATCCATATTAATATTTTTCTTAAAATGGAACACAAAGAAAAAAAGTAACCTCAATATTTATGCTAAGAAGCAAATTCTTCCAATTCAATGTTCCCCTAATCATTTATTCAGCAAGAACTTACTGTACTACCACCACCTACCAGCACTGCTCTACGTGCTGCCATCACAACATACTATCTATCAATGCAGATAACATCTGTCCATGTAAATCATGCTTTTAACTCCAGACACATTCACATTTTTTTGTTTTTTGAGACAAGGTCTCACTATGTTGCACAGGCTGAAGAGTACTGGTGTCATCATGGCTCACTCCAACCTCAAATTCCTGGGCTCAAGTGATCCGCTTGCCTCTGCCTCCTGAGTTGCTGAGACTACAGTTATGCACCACCATGCCTAGCTAATTGTTGTTCATATACATATTATATATTTATTTATTTATTGTAGAGATGGGTTCTCACTATGTTGCTTAGGCTGGTCCTGAACTCCTGGACTCAAGCAATCTTCCCTCCTTGGCCTCCCAAAGTGCTGAGACCTTAAGTGTGACCTACCACACCCACAAAGACATATAGTTAATTCATAAACAACATTATAAAAAAGCATTGTTATCCTTTTCCCTAGATCAATGTTTATTAACCTTTTATCTTATAGCACACTTGAAGATATAGTTAAATTTCCTTGGCACCTTGAAATTATGTTAATTTTTAAATAAAGAGTAAAAAAAAAATTATACTTACTGTGCTCTGAACTTCTTTCGAAATAATTTAATTAATGATCTTTTACAATTTCCACAGCACACCATTGTGCAAAGGCACACTGGTTGAAAATTGCTGCCCTATATGAAGAAATTGAGACTGGGAAGAGATTTACACAGAGTCACACAAAGTAGCAAGCCCCAAAGCTGAGTCTCAAACCTAGATCTTCTCATTCCAAATCTACCATTCTTTCTCATTGCCTCCACAGCAATTCAGATTTCTAAGGTGACCAGACATCCCGCTTTTGGTGGGACAGTCCCAATTTTTAACAATTTGTCCCGCGTCCAGCAGTGTTCTTAAAAAGTCCTGATTTTTGGAAAGAATGCATGACAAGCTAGGGAACAGCAGGAGAACAGGAAGGGAATATACGGTTTTCGGCTGCCATGTTGCTATTTTGCCAGAATATGAGTTTTATATTATTTTTGTTAATTTTGTAATGTTAAACTTTAATAATAACAAATAATTGTTGAGAACTGATTATCGAGAACTGCTTATCAAAGTTCATACTGTTGATCAGTTGTTAGAATTCGACCACCATTGTTTGGACTTAATGAACAATGGCATTTTTTGGCATTGGCAACCACAAAAACATTTTGTAACTGTCTCTCAGACAATACACATCGTACTGCGTGCTAGTTAAACAAGTAATGTCAACAAATCAGCTATTCAGATAATTTAGGTAAGTAATTTATTTATTTATTTCATGAATTTAGCAGACAGTACTCATATTATTTATATTTTATAGTGGCGGCAAAAAGTCTAGTGCCGGC
>CAUYQV010116687.1:0-13863 GCA_963574575.1 Galagoides demidoff
TTGTTGTTTGGCGGGCCCAGGCTGGGGATTTGAACCCGCCACCTTAGGTGTACGTGGCTGGTGCCTTAGCCAATTGAGCCACAGGTGCCGAGCCTAAAGATATTTTTCATTAAAAAATTTGTATTCTTGGAATTATTAAAAACTTTGAATTCCTCTATTGACTAATATAAAACTCCTTAATATTTGAGTAAAGTCTAAACAAAGAGATTTTTTTGTTTAGAAATTTGTTGTTTAGAAATTATAGCTTAGAATCCAAAATATTAAATATAACTGATTTTTAGAAGCCTGATTTTAATATGTATTTCTTCTTTAGTTATCTTACATATAATTATATTTTATAACTTTACAGATTGTACATGAATTTCAAAAGATCCAATCACAGGCTTGGCACCTGTGGCTCAAGTGGCTAAGGCACCAGCCATATACACCTAAGGTGGCAGGTTCGAATCCAGCCCAGAGCCCGCCAAACAACAATGATGGCTGCAACCAAAAAATGGCCAGGCGTTGTGGCGGGCACCTGTGGTCCCAGCTACTTGGGAGGCTGAAGCAGGAGACTCACTTGAGCCCAGGAGTTGGAGGTTGCTGTGAGCTGTGATGCCATGGCACTCCACCCAGGGGGATAGCTTAAGGCTCTTTCTTCAAAAAAAAAAAAAAGATCCAATCACAGTCTACTTTTGTTTCCTGCATTATGAGCGAATCCAACGACTTCCTTTAACCTGCTAATAAATAAATGAGAAGTTCATATAGTAGTAACAAAACCCAGAAAATATTAGCTATGTCAATCATTTATTAACTCCACTTCTTATGAAATATACAAAATCATTAATGTTTTTCTAGACATACATATTTATCCCTTATATATAAATAAATGAAACTAAGAAATAGTGAAATAGTTTTTCTCTTAGGTATAGAAAATATTACGTTTTAAGTTGATGTTCTGATTCTAATGGTTTAGCAACAATTGTTATGGTAATATTTTAATACACACAGAGACCTCCAAATTCCTCACCCCTCACACACTGAGATCTGTAGTCAATGCAAGACATTTTCCTGGATCATTCGTAATTTCCTTATACCTCTATTATAGAATAAAATAAAATTTTTTCCAGTTTGAGTTAAAATAGTGGCATTGAGTTATTTATGGTCTATATCACAAACAATTCTATACATAGTAGGATGTCAGATTAAGTACTGTTTATTTTTGTAATGATTCAACACATAAATCCTATGTACAACTTTCTAATATTTTGGATTGTTCCCAAAACATGTCCTAGTTATTGTACTTAAACTTAGAACATCTTGGAGCAGTTTAATTGCAGAATTATTACAATGGTTTACAATCTGACTTTGTACTTTTCTAATGTCTTAAGATATGTATTTTTTTTTTAAGAGACTGAGTTTCACCCTGTTGCACAGGTTGGAGAACCATAGCCTGATCTCAATTCACAGTAACCTTGAACTCCTGGGTTCAGGTGATCCTCACACCTTGACCTCCCAAAGGGCTAGAATTATAGGTGTGAGCCTTGCCTTTAAAATATTTGACTTTAAAACACTTGGCTTTAGGCTTGGCACCTGTAGCACACTAGTTACAGAGCCAGCCATATACGATGAGGCAGGCAGGTTTGAACCCAGCCGGGGCCAGCTACACAACAATGATAACCACAACAAAAAATAGCCAGGTGTTGTGGTAGGCACCTGCCTGTAGTCCCAGCTACTGCAGAGGCTGAGGCAAGAGAATCGCCTAAGCCCAAGAGTTTGAGGTTGCTGTGAGCTGTGATGGCAAGTCACTCTTCTGAGGGTGACATAGTAAGACTCTGTCTCAAAAGAAAAAAAAATTAAATTGACTCTAAATTTTATAATTCTCCTAGCATACTTTCAATTTATAATACAGTGAACAGCTATTCCAAAGAAAATATAAACACTCATAGGTTTCATGTTTGGTGAGCAAACAGGCAATAAAATAATCCCATTTTCTATTAATAGACAGTGTTATCTTTATTTTTTATTTTTATTTTTTTGAGACAGAGCTTCAGGCTATCCCCCTGGGTAGAGTGCTATGGCATCACAGCTCACAGCAACCTTCAACTCCTGGGCTCAAGCGAGTCTCCTACCTCAGCCTCCCAAGTAGCTGGGACTACAGGTGCCTGCCACAACACCCAGCTGTTTTTTGTTGTGGTTTGTTGTTTGGTGGACCTGGGCTGGATTCAAACCCACCACCTTAGGTGTATGTGGCTGACGCCTTAGCCACTTGAGCCACAAGTGTCGAGCCGACAGTGTTATCTTTACATAGAAGATAGTAAGACGGTCTCCAGCATCAGTTGTTTCTGTTGTGAGCATTAAACTTTAAACTTTATTTCATTCTTTGATTTTGAAACTACATCTGGATGCCTTAAAACCATAAAATTCTTTTGGATTGAGAATGTCGTAAGTTTACTGCCAATTCTCAGTAGATTTCTATCAGTTATTAGTCTTTGAATATTATATCTTCATGATAAATGAAGCACGCAGAGGAATTACTGCGCTAAAAACAGGAAATGTTCTTTCAAAACAAGAACGTACTGCTCTTCCATGTTTTTTCCCCACTGTTCCCATCGGTTTTAGTCTTCTTTCTGAAAGTCATCTTCTCTCCTTTCCTGGGTTCCTCTGCACTCCACACCCCAGGAGTCAGCATGGGATCACAGACAGGGCTTCTATAATATGTGGAGTAAGCCAAGTTACAGATTCAAAAATTACTAGCTTAGTAACTTTTGTCAAGTGAACCCACTTAATACAATTGAGTCTTGATTTCTTTACTTATAAAATAAGGATAAATCACACATGCCTTGCTTTTCTTTATAGAGCAGTTTTGAGGATAATTGATAAAAGTGGAAAATGTATTTTTTAAATAACTTCTCTTCATTCATTTATTCAACACATATTGATTTTTATAGAAATACAAATGGTTTAACAAATACCAAATTTACATCTCAGTTTGTTCATCACGTTATTTGCAAATAGCCAGCCATTGTACCTGTCTCTTCACTAGAAGGTCAGAAAATTATTCTGGGTTTTCTGTCAGTTTACCTGTTTCACACCAAAAAAATTCAACAGCTTAGACTAGTGCTTAACTCCTAATTGCTGATGACTGAAATGTTGCTTAGTTAAGTTCTGTGATTTTCGGGAAGCTAAGGAAAAAAAAAAGGAATCACGTGTCAGTTAAGAAGTATCTTATCTAGCAATTATTATAACAACCCAATGAAAAAAAACAGGGCACAAAGACTCTAAGGGCACACTTAATTTGTTGATTTATTCATTCTAATAATATATTTATTCTAAATGCCTACTATTCACCAGGTTTGGAACTCATGATAGTGGCCCTAGTTCCAACAAGGCGAAGTGAAGCCTTGAGCCTTCTTTGATCTTATACAACCTGAAGAGGACACGCTTACCTCTCCTATCTCAGATCTCCCCTGAACCGTGTTCTACTTTCTCACACAGCTTTCTGTAGCAGACATAACCTACATTCACTACAAATGAAAGTAAGACCCACATGTCAGCCCCTTGGCAGCTCTGATATCAATACAGCTGAGCAGTAGCAATTCCTTCTTCCTAGCCTCACCTCAAGCCTTTCTTAGTTCTTTGCACAAGGATCATGATATTGATACATACTAGCCCGGATTGCTGGGATACAGGCAGCCTCTCCTGCCAGAGCAAACCTACCTGCATGTCTTCTAACTTCCTCCTACCAGTTAAAGAACTATAGAAAGTAGTGTGGTTTTACAAAATTCTATGAATGTGAAAATACAGGCTTTTCTCCAAGTTTCTGTCTCCCTTCTTCTCTAGTAATAATACTTACCCTCCATCTATGCCAGCGACTCTGGAAATTTATCTTGCACTGATTTCTGTCCTGAATTTCATCAGTGAGTTTCAGCTATTTTTGTTCCCTTAGTTTCTAAAGACTTTACCCCTTGATAGTTTGATTCAGTAGGTCTGAGTAGGAAAACTATAAAATCTTTTGATTATCACATCAGAGTTACAGCTCTAAGAAACTTTGAATTTTCATGGAGTGTGCTATTAAATCACAAAGTATTGTGAAAAATAATAATAATTTTTAAAAAGGTTGAAAGCCATAGGGCAGGAAAGGTGGCTCATGGCTATAATACTAGCACTCTGGGAAGCTGAAGTGTGAGGATCCCTTGAGCCCAGAACAGCCTGAGCAAAAGTGAGACTCTACCTCTACCAAAGATAAAAAAAAAGTTAGCTAGGGAGTAGGTACCTGTATTCCCAGGAGTCTGAGGTTGCTGTAAGCTAAGCTGACACCAAGGCACTCCAGTCTGGGTGAGCCTTAAAAAAGGAAGGAAGGAAAGTTGGAGGTCATAAAGTTTTAGTAATACAGAAAAGTAATCATTAGGCCAGTCATGGTGGCTTACACCTGTAATCCTAGCACTCTGGGAAGCTGAGGCAGGTGAACTGCTTTAGCTTTGGAGTTAGAGACCAGCCTGAGCAAGAGACCTCTGTCTCTACTAAAAATAGAAAAGAAATGGCTCCGTGCCCATAGCACAGTGGTTAGGGCACTAGCCACAAACACCAAGACAGGTAGGTTCAAACCCAGCCCGGGCTTGCTAAACAACAATGACAACTGCAACAACAAAAAAAATAGCAGGGTGTTGTAGCAGGCACCTGTAGTCCCAGCTACTTGGGAGCCTTAGGGAAGAGAATTGCTTAAGCCCAAGAGTTTGAGGTTGCTGTGAGCTGTGATGCCACAGCACTCTACCAAGGGCGGCATTGTTAGACTCTGTCTCAAAAAAAAAAAAAAAAAGAAGAAGAAGAAGAAGAAAGAAAGAAAAGAAAAAGAAAAAAGAGCTAAAGCAAGGGGTTCCCTTGACCCTAAGAGTTTGAGGTTTCTGTGAACTATGATGACACCATGGCACTCCACCCAGGGCAACAGAGTAAAACTCTGTATCAAAAAAAGAAAGTAATTGATCCTCAGCTTTTCTTTCTGCAACAATGAGTGTGAGTCTAACATAGATACAAAATCAAGCAATCCAGCTTTGATTGCATGTAGGGTTGTCTATTATTGTCCCTCTTCTTCCTTACCAGAATTCTTACACACAATTTACCACTTTTATAGATCCTCGACAGCAGGTACAAAACAGCTATGTTGCCAAGAAAACAGCTTTTATTTTAATGCCTGCTGATAGCTTCAATTACTTTTCTGCTACGTTCTGCTCATGAGAGCATTAAAAGCAATAGCAGTTTAGAGAGTATGTGTGAATCCAAATGTATTATCTGCGTGTATCTATCTTATAATCTAAAAATGCTGGTTAACAGAAGTGACTGAATTTTTAAAAATCAATGTTAAAAAAAAATCACCTCATCAGTTGATTCTAACAACCATTTACAAAAACCACTGTCTTAGACTCTTCTATAAATGTACACCTCTATCACTTCAAACTTCTATGCTAGTTCAAAGTCAGATCTTCTCTACCACACTGATTCTGCCTTTTATAATTCTTAATTTTACTAATGATTTCAATATCTTTGTATTTATTCCAATAAACTCCTAAGAACATTACAATTAACATACATCTAATAAATTTCTAGGACCCATCAATCTTCTCTCCAAATAAGTAAAGTCTTATTTTGCCTTCATTGTATTTCCTCCGGATTATCATAATGTAGGACTTCCATTACCTATACCCAGAAGACTTATTAAACTTTCTAACTATTGCTTTTCCCTCTATTTTTACTCATTTTTTGCCAGCATAATCTTCGTAAAGCACATATCTTAGCCTAATGATCTTTAATTGAAAAAAGACAAACCTTGGATGTGTATGCATTATGTGATGGGTATACACCCACCTCACGAGCTTGGGGTTTAGGAAAGTCACCACTCTTGTTTGTTCAAAATAAGCCACTTCATTCACAATCAAGTATTGGGCAGGACACCAATATTTGTCTCTTGAGACCACTCCTCTCTCACTGAATGATCTCATAAGCATAAGAATTTAATTAATTTATTTATATTTTGAGACAGAGCCTCAAGCTGTCCCCCTGAGTAGAGTACTGTAACATCACAGCTCACAGCAACCTCCATCTCCTAGGCTCAAGCGAGTCTCCTGCTTCTGCCTCCCAAGTAGCTGAGACCACAGGTGCCCGCCACAATGCCTGGCTATTTTTTTTTTTCGGTTTCAGCCATCATTGTTGTTTGTCAGGTCTGGATTCAAACTGGCCACCTTAGGTGTATGTGCCTGGCACCTTAGCCACTTGAGCCACAGGCGCCAAGTCAAGAATTTAATTTAAAAAGCGGATCCTTGCATGGCGCCTGTGCCTCAGTGGGCAGGGCACCAGCCCCATATACAGAGGGTGGCGGGTTCAAACCTACCCCCTGCCAAACTGCAACAAAAAAAATAGCCAGGCATTGTGGCGGGCGCCTGTAGTCCCAGCTACTTGTGAGACTGAGGCAAGAGAATCGCCTAAGCCCAGGAGTTGGAGGTTGCTGTGAGTTGTGGGACCCCACAGCACTCTACGGAGGGCGACAAAGTGAGACTCTGTCAAATGCTTGTGATGACAAAGCACACAATAATATATCCAGTTTTCCAGCAGCCTGTTTTTCAGCCACTATTGTTTTAATCTGTACCACAGCACTGCTATTCCACACCAGGAATAGGCGCTATTGAAAAGGACCTTTGCAGAGGCTGCGTGTTCTGGCTCGAGGAAGAGTGAGCCCACATCCAGTGTAAGTCCACAGGCAAAGCTTTTCTTTTTCTTTCTTTCTTTCTTTTTTTTTTTTTTTATTGTTGGGGATTCATTGGGGGTACAAAGAACCAGGTTACACTGATTGTATTTGTTAGGTAAAGTCCCTCTTATAATTGTGTCCCACCCCCAAAAGGTGTGTCTCACACCTTGGGTCCCCTCCTCCCTCCCTCCTTTCTCTGCTCTCCCCTTCCCCCACTCCCCACCATGTACTAGATCATTAATTGTCCTCATATCAGAATTGAGTACATAAGGATTCTTGCTTCTCCATTCTTCTGATGCTTTATTAAGAAGAATGTGTTCCACTTCCACACGGGTTAATACAAAAGATGTAAAGTCTCCATCTTTTTTTTTTTTTTTTTTTTTTTGCAGTTTTTGAACCCTCCTCCTTCACAGCCCTGACCAACTATTAATACATTTTATGTCTCTATGAATTTTCATGTACTAATTCATACAAATGCAATCATGCAATATTTGATCCATTGTGACTGACGTCTTTCAAGTTTTGTCTATGTTATAGCATGAATTGGTTCTTTTATTGCCATTTTTTGTTTATATTTCCACTTTTTGGCTATTATAAATAAGGCTGCTATGAACACTCACACACAAGTTCTTGTGTGAACATAGTTTTTTTTTTCTCTTAGGTATATACCTAGGAGTGGATATTTTAGCCTTTGGAGCAACTGTCAGAAAGTTTTCCAAACTGGTGCACTTTCTATATGCTAGAAAGACAGAGTGAGGAGGGACTTTTGGATTCATCCACAGAGTATAGCAGAGCTAGACCTTCCTCTCATCTCTGTCCAAACTCTGATGTTAATCCACATCCTCAGCCCAGGCCTCCCTTCTCCCTTCAGCCCAGGGAAGGAAATTCCCTCTTGGGGCTCTTTCCTGCTATAGAGTTTACTCATGTAATGTAAGAAAAATATAATAGGTACAACTTTAAAATAAATTAAGGTATAGAAGACTATTTGCACTAATAATATATTGGATTAGACTTTGTAACTTTCACACAATATAAAGCTCATTTAAGTTTTGTAATAGTTTCCACAGGAAACCAAAACATTATTTATAGATTGATAGATATACTGATATTCAAACACATGCAACATACTTCATCTTTTTTTTTTTAAACAAACTTCTCTAATCATTTTTTTTTTAATTGAATGGTAACTATGTACATTAATGCACTTCTTGGGTACAGTGTGGGGTTTTCACATGCAATCCGAAATACTTCTATCAAACTGATCAACACAGCCTTCATGTCATTTTCTCAGTTATTGTTTTAAAACATTCTCATTCTACTCTTAGAGAGATTCACTTGTACCCCTAACTTCTCTAATCATTAAGAACAAAGTTTCTAGGACATTGTTTTTCATCAGAAACTGAGGACTTACAGAATAAAACAAAGAATCTACCTGATATAATTTTAAAATAATTGAAAGCTCAAGCTGCCTTTAAATGTTAATTGTGAAATAATAAAAAAGTAGTTCATTATGGTATTGAACATCATAAATTAGTTATTCCTCGGAATTAGTAAATCACATTAAAATTACTTGACTTAGCCTTTGTTTTACCACCTGCCTAACCTGGTCAGTTCCTGCACTGCCAATACATACACATGAACACACACACTCTTTCTCTCTCTCTCTCATTAGGGCATTGGACTAGAGAGACAGCAGTGGGGAGGTGACAAGTGGTCAGGTGTGGATATATGTGTCAACAAGACTTGCTGTTGGATTACGTGTGATACATGAGGACATGCTCTTGCTCTCAACTGGTTTCCAATGAATAAAAAATACTGAGTCTGAGGAGCAAGCCGCGTGGTTATTTGAGGTGCTTGTCTGCCATTCTGTCATGGAGTTCAAGAAAGAGGTTCAGGTTGGAGAGAAATTTGACAGAATACAATATGTTTAAATTCCTGGTATTGGATGAAATACCTGAAGAGAAAATATAGAAAAAGATTTAAGGGCTGAGCCTCAGGTCTGAGGACATGAAAACCTGTGACTGAGGGATTAAAATGTTCATGACCTAAGGTAGATACGCTCAAAGGTCTGGGCAGAACTTGAACATCAACATAAAAAACAACACACAATATTAGTTAAAGGTGGACAGAATCAAAATGTATCTGTTCTGATGTATAACCCTGTTGAAGCCCTGTTGGACTGGATGTACTGTCAGTCATCCCAGTGAGAGGCATGTCCAAAGCCAGGAAATCAGGACATAGAAAGCAAGGCTTGCATGTGGTGGACATGGCACCTGTCTACCACTGGGCTTTGGACAGTGGGGCCTGGACTCAGGTGTGGAGAGGCATGTGAAGGGCCTCCCAGATAAGAGGTAAGCTGTTTTGTGACTTGGAATTAGCTGGAGCTAGGCCTTAATGTTGCCTCCAAGACCTATGAGGAGGAGGACTTGCACTTGCACTTGCACTTAGGGAATTCCTATCTAGTCTCTGTTCTAAATGAGTTTGGTGTTGAACTTCCTTTTTTTCATCTTCTTTCTAAAGTCTTATGTTGTGACCCCTCAGGACCCCATGGCCCTGGTCTCTATCACTGCAGGAAGGAACCAGGCATGAAACAGTTAGTAGTGCATGCTTGAAGGCGGAGGGCTAGCCCTTCTTTGCAGGGTAGCCCCGAGCAACCTCCACACTAGCCTTTTATTGAGACAGAACAATACAGATGAGGGGAGTAATCAACAATGACTACGTGCTGAAGGCCTGGGCTCTTTCTCCATAAGGAGCTCCTGAGGGCGAATTGCCTGAGAGTCCAACCCCCAGCTGTAAATCTTGCTCAGAGGTCATCTGGCTCTTGGCGTCCTCCACAGTCTTAAAAATTGTACCCTTGTTGGTCCGGCTCCTGTAGCTCAGTTGCTAGGGTGCCAGCCACATACACCAGAGCTGGTAGGTTCGAACCCAGCCAAACCACAATGACAACTACAACCAAAAAATAACTGGGTGCTGTGGTGAGCACCTGTAGTCCTAGCTACTCGGGAGGCTGAGGCAAGAGAATCACCTACGACCAGGAGTTGGAGGTTGCTGTGAGCTGTGACGCCATAGCACTTTACTAAGTGCAACATAATGAGACTCTGTCTCAAAAAAATAAAAAAAATTGTACCCTTGCTTTATGCTGTTATGAATCAAAGTGAATTAACCTAAAAATGTACGTATATAGTGGATAGGAGAATAGACTCTGGAGCCTGATGGGGGGGGGGGGGAATCCCTGCTCCACTGATTGTCAACTGAAAAATCAGGAGGTGAATTAACTAGTTTAGGTGAGAGAAGACAAGACCCAGGTGTATATACCAGAAATGGAAATGGACAGAAAAATAGGGATTAAAGAAAGATTGCTAGCTAGTCGTAAGTGAGACACAGAAGAATTTTTAATGGCTCTGAGATGTCTACTCAGGACTACTGAATAGATTACCACCAACCAAAACAAGACTAAAAGAGAAAGGCCATTTTTAGCTGGGTTGATAACAAAATTGAGAGAGGATACCTGGAAAATTGAGGTCTAAGAGAACAGAGGTCTTCTCAAGGAAAGCCCAAGGATACGCCTGCATGGGTGGCACCTGTGGCTCAGAGAGTAGGGCACTGGCCCCATATTCTGAGCATGGTGGGTTTGAACCTGGCTCTGGTGAAACTGCATTAGCCGGGTGATGTGGTGGGTGCCTGTAGTCCCAGCTGCTCCGGAGGCTGAGGCAAGAGAATCAATCACTTAAGCCCAAGAGTTGTATGTTGCTGTGAGCTGTAATGCAACAGCACTCCACCAGAGGGCGACAAAGTGAGACTCTGTCTACAAAAAAAAAATAAAAAGGATACACCTGCATGGTCCTCCCCATGGTGACTCAGTTCTTAGGACTTTGTAGAAACTTAACTTCCTGGAACCAAGAAACAAACTCCTGCTTCTGCTTCTGTAAAAGCCAGACCCCGCTTCTCCAGCTTGATTCAAATTGACCAATGAGAAAGGTACCCATGGGTCAAAACTTTGGGGATAAAAAGGAGGAGACTGAGCCAGTCTGAGAGCTTGGCCATTTTGAATTCACACTTAGCCAGGAGCAGGAAGACAGAAAACATTCTGCCCACACTGATTAATAATGAATATATTATTAGCAAATGAATGTGGTCTTCATTGTCTCTGTGCTAAGTGAGGCAGCAGGGTGGTTTTGCTTTTTTTTTTTTTTTTTTTTTGAGACAGACTCTCACTTTGTCACCCTTGGAAGAGTGTTGTTGCATCACAGCTTACAGTAACCTCAAACTCTTGGGCTTAAGTCATTCTCCTGCCTCAGCCTCCCAAGTAGCTGGGACTACAGGCTCCCGCCACAACGCCTGGCTATTTTTTGGTTGCATTTGTCATTGCTGTTGGCAGGCCCAGCTGGATTCGAACCTGCCAGCTCCAGTGTATGTGGCCAGTGCCCTAGCCACTGAGCTGTAGGTGCTGAGCCAAGGGTGTATTTTTTTTCACTCCAAGAGGGGCCACACAGTTGAGATCAGGCTGCTTTTCTCTAACTTTGCTAGAGTCCAGAGGATGTGATCTGGAAAGGCCTGTTTGCCCAGGCCTAGAAAATGGAGGTCCCTGTCCAGCTTTGAATAGGGGAAACCCTGTATCATTCAGTTATAAGCAAAAGAAAATAAGATAACCCCCAAGTCTGCATGTTGAAATCCTGACTTCCAAGGTGACTATATTAAGAGTAGGTCATTGGGGTGGAGCCCTTCTGAAAGGGAAAGACATGAGAGGGAGACACTTCTTCCTCTTCCATCATGTAAGAACAAACAAAGTAGATGCCCTCTATGATGAAATGGACTCTGACCACACATTCAATCTACCAGGGCCTGGATCTTGAACTTCCTGGTGTCCCAAACTGAGAAATAAATTTCTTTTGTTTTAAGCCACCTATGGTATTTTGTTAACAGCAGCCCAAATGGACTAAGGCAGAAGATAATTAAGTTTTGAATGTGGTGGTTATCAAAAATGGTATTTTATTCCAGAATGTGCTTCTTTTATGTATGTTGAAATGACTGTTTAGAGAGCCAACAAACAGAAGTAGCCCTGCAAAGCTGACTTTTGTAGGGAAGATTTGCATCTGTACAAAATCTGCATAGATGCAGCCAGATCTTCCCTTGTTGGCAACTAGGAAAGGTTAACTGAGAATATGATATTTTTAAATGTCAGGAAGAAATCTACCATCTGGTCTCTTTGAGGGCTGCTACCTGGGAGGTTCCATTTAAATAACAAGATCACCTTGGCTATCCAGGCCTCCTATTCTCCCGCCTGTATAACCTGTCTCACCACTATAACCTCATTTGCCACCATAATCTGTTTTGAGCCATGCTCTGAGCCCCATGTTCTTTCTAAAACATCAAGATGGTATATAAGCTTCTGCACATCATTGAGAGGTTGGGGTAATCACGCTGTAGTTCTCCCTGCTACCTTGCATACACGTTAATAAAATCTGCCTTTTCTCTAATTAATCTTGGCCCCTACAAGTATTAGGCCCAAGAGTTCAAGAGGCAGTTAGAAATGAAGCCTAGCTCAATAAAGCTTTCTGACTATAGAGTTATGAAGCATAAATTCCATGAGTATGCACTGTGGGAGGCTGAAGTGGGTGGATTGCTTGAGCTCATGAGTTCAAGACCAGCCTGAGCAAGAAGGAGACACCATCTCTACTAAAAAAATGAAAAACTGAAGCAAGAGGATTGCTTGAACCCAAGAATTTGAGGTTGCTGTGAGCTACAATGCCATGGCACTCCACCAAGGAAAACAAAGTGAGACTCTGTCTCAAAAAACAAAATAAATTCCATGAGTATGAATGATATTGATACAGTTTTTTGTATATACAAAATGTATCCAGTTTTCTTTTATCATTTGGAACTCAGAAAAATATTCTTTCTCTCTCTCTCTTTTTTTTTTTAAAGTCTCACTTTATCATCCTTAGTAGAGTGCCATGGCATCACACAGCTCACAGCAACCTTGGGCCCAGGCAATTCTCTTGCTTCAGCCTCCTGAGCAGCTGGGACTACAGGTGCCCGCCACAATGCCTGGCTATTTTTTTGTTGCAGTTTGGTCCGGGGCCAGGTTTGAACCCACCACCCTCAATATGTGGGGCCAGCGCCCTGCCCACTGAGCCACAGGTGCTGCCCCAGAAAAATATTCTTTTTGTAGAACTGAAACCACCCTTACAATTGATGAAGGGGTGTAAAGCAAGAATTAGAGTAAGAGAGAGCACATGTAGTGAGAATAAGCTGGAGTCAGTCAGGCTAGGGCTGAGATGACACAGCAGGTCTGGCCTGTTTAGGTCCTATATGACTTCAACTTATGTTTTCCATTCTTTTTGCTAGGTTAAATTTAGCTTTAACCTAAAAGTGTAAATCTTGAGTAGTTTAAGGCAATTTATTTAGGAGATTAACTTTTGCATCTACTAAAAATAGAAAAATTGAGGCAAGAGGATCGCTTGAGCCCACGTTGGAGGCTGCTGTGAGCTATGACACTGAGGCAATCTACCCAGGAGGACAGCTTGAGACTCTGTCTCAAAAAATAAAAAGGAATGTTGGGCAGCGCCTGAGGCTCAGTAGGTAGGTTGCCAGCCCCATATACTGAAAGTGAGGGGTTAAAACCTGGCACCAGCTGAACTGCAACAACAACAACAATAACAACAACAACAAAAATAGCCAGGCATTGTGGCAGGCGCCTGTAGTCCCAGCTACCCCCAAGACTGAGGCTAGAGAATTACCTAAGCCCAGGAGTTAGAGGTTGCTGTGAGCTATGTGATACCACGGCACTCTACCAAGGGCGATAAAGAGAGACTCTGTCTATACAAAAAAAAAAAAAAGAATGTTGTTGTTAAATGGATCATGGGTTATGTCAATTATTGTTTATTATGGGTCGTGGGTGAGTGATTATTGTTGTTTAAGATGAAGGTATTAGGTTAGCCAAACTAACCCTATCTTGAAAAGCCATTCTGTAAGACTCTGTTACGGGTGGACATAACTCAGATAAGAGAGACAGGCTGCAGGCTCATCCTTGCATTAGCCCAATTACAGACTTACCCAAAAGAAATATCCTGACATTCTAATAAGAAGAATCTGCCATTTTATAAGAGTCCCTATAAAGTCTTTGTTTCTTTAATGTCCTGATG
>CAUYQV010116688.1:0-22169 GCA_963574575.1 Galagoides demidoff
AAAATTGATTCAAGATGGATAATGGACTTAAATTTAAGGCATGAAATGATAAAAATCCTCAAAGAAAGAATAGGAAAAACACTGGAAGATATCAGCCTGGGAAAAGACTTTATGAAGAAGACTGCCATGGCAATAGCAACAACAGCAACAATAAACAAATGGGATTTAATTAAATTGAAAAGCTTCTATACTGCCAAGGAGACAACAGCCAAAGCAAATAGACAACTTACCCAATGGGAAAGGATATTTGCATATTTTGAATCAGACAAAAGCTTAATAACTAGGATCTGTACAGAACTTCAATTAATCCACAAGAAAAAAAAAAAAAAAACCAACAGTCCCTTACATCAATGGGGCAGAGAGATGAACAGAACCTTCTCTATAGGTAGATGAATGGCTATCAAATACATGAAAAAATGTTCATCATCCCTAATTATTAGAGAAATGCATATTAAAACCACCCTGAGATATCACCTAACCCCAGCAAGAATGGCCTATATCACAAAATCTCAAAACTGCAGATGCTGGCACGGATGTGGGGAGAAAGGAACACTTTTACACTGCTGGTGGGACTGCAAACTAATACAACCTTTTTCAAAGGAAGTATGAAGAAACCTCAAAGAATTCAACCTAGACCTCCCATTTGATCCTGCAATCTCATTACTGGGCATCTATCCAGAAGGAAAAAAAAAAAACCCTTTTATTATAAAGATACTTGTACTAGGCTGTTTATTGCAGCCCAATTTACAATTGCTAAAATGTGGAAACAGTCTAAATGCCCTTCAACCCAGGAATGGATTGGCAAGCTATGGTATATGTATACCATGGAATATTATTCAGTCTTTAAAAAAATGGAGATTTTGTATGTCTTTTTTTTTTTTTTTTTTGGAGAAATATCTCTTCAAAAATATTTTTCTCATTTTTAAATGAGGTATTTTGTTTGTTTGGGTTCCTTACATACCTGTATTTTATATATTAGCTTCTTATTAGATGTATGATTTGCAAGTATTTTCTCCCAATCCATGGGTTCTCCTCAATCTATTAATAGTTTCCTTTGTTATGCAGAAGCTTTCTAGTTTGATGCAATTCCATTTGTTTAGTTTTGCTTTTGTTGCCTGTACTTTTTGGGTCATATCCAAGAAATATTTTTCCCAGACCAATGTTGTAGACCATTTCCCCAATGTTTTATTTTAGTCATTTCATAGCTGCAGGTCTTTAATCCACTTTGAGTTTATTTTTGAATATGGTGTGAGATAAGCATCCAATTTCTTTCTTTCTTTCTTTCTTTCTTTTTTTTTTTTTTCAGTTTTTGGCCAGGACTGGGTTTGGACCCACCACCTCTGACATATGGGGCCAGTGTCCTACTCCTTTGAGTCACAGGTGCTGCCCCCAATTTCATTTTTATGTATGTAGATATCTACTTTTCCCAACACCATTTACTGAAGAAACTATGCTTTTTATGACCTTGGCATATTTGTTGAAAATTAATTGGCCATAAATCTGTGGGTTTACTTCTGGGATTTCTATTTGGCTCAACTGACTGATATGTTTGTTTTTATGCCAGTACCATGTCGTTTGGTTACTATAGCTTTGTAATAGATTTGGAAGTCAAGTTGTGTTGTCTCCAGCTTTTGGGGGGAAAATATTGCTTTGGTAATTCAGGGTCTGTTGTAGTTCCATAATGATTTTAGGATTATTTTTTCTATTCTGGGAAAAATGACATTGGAATGTTGATAAGGATTGCATTCAATCTGACAATTAGGTTTGTGAACTCATCCTAGAAAAAATGCTACATACCTCATTGCTGTTTATCACTACAGTCACCTTTGAACTACTCCCCCTGGAAAGTTATGCACTAATACCAGTGCCTAGTTCACCCTTCAAAGCAATTTTGGAACACTTTCTGGAATGGCCATCAGAGCTGTCCTGGATGTTATCAAAATATCTTCCTTTCAATATTTCCTTTACCTCCAGGTAAAGAAAAAAGTCACTGGGGCCAGATCAGGTGAGTAGAGAGGGTGGTCCAATACAGTTATTTGTTTACTGGCTAAAACTTCTCTCACAGACAGTGCTGTGTGAGCTGGTACACTATGGTGATGCAAGGGCCATGAGTTGTTGGTGAAAAGCTTACTTTTTCACGTAGGCTTTTCAGCACTTCCAAATAGTAAACTTGGTTAACTATTTGTCCAGTTGGTACAAATTCATAATGAACAATATCTTTAACATCAAAAGAATTTAGCAACATTGTTTTGACTATTGATGTGGACTGATGAAACTTTTTTGGTCATGAAGAATGAACCAGAGTTCCATTGTGCATTTTGATGCTTTGTTTCAGGTTGTATTGGTACAACCACGTTTCATCACAAGTGATAACATGGCCCAAAACATTGTCTTGCCTCTCCAAAAGGCCTTGGCAAACTTCAACTCTCTTTTGCTTTGTTCCATTAATGAGCTCTACTGTGATTATTTTTTTTTTTTTTTTGGGGGCTGGGGCTGGGTTTGAACCTGCTACCTCTGGCAAAGGGGATCAGCGCCCTACTCCTTTGAGCCACAGGCACCATCCCCACTGTGATCATTTTTGAATACACCTTTCTCAAGCCACCTTTCTTCAGTTAGAAGAATTTCCTGTTTCTCTATCTTGAACTGTTTACTTGGACTGCTATGCTTCTCACAGTCAGCTGATGATTTTGACACATAATTTGATAAATTCTTGCAATGTTTTCATCAGTTCTGCTTGTTATGGGCTGTCCTTACCTTTCTTCATCAGTGACACTTTCTCTCCCCTCAAAAAATGTCTATTTATACATTACTGTTTTCCTGATGGCATTATTTCCATAAACTTAGACTAACTTGTCCCTGATTTCACTACCACTCCTCCCAAGTTTAACAAGAAATTTAATGTTTCTTTAATATTCTAATTAAAGCTCCAACATTATTGTAATAGCACACAAAAACATACAACAACAATGAACACCATTAAGGAAGACACCACCATACATTGATATGAACACAGTGGTGAGACACTGATATACCAGTGTTATGAACAGAGGTATCTTTCCATTTGTTTAGAGAGGAAATAAACCTACTGATATGTTCTGAGTCTGTATATATCCTTCAAGTGAAATAGATTATTCCAAAGATAATTTTGGTAAGTAACATTTTATGAGAAAAACATCTTAACATCTCTGTGAACTGAAAAGCAGTGCAGACAGAAAATTGAGACACTCAAGTATCCTGAATATGTCAGTTACAAGTAAAACCTATGTTTTCTTTTTATCAGGCCCCAAATTTTTGCATTCTACTATAGGCCCTTACATGGCATTTTCAGATTAAATCCAAGACCTCTCTTTTGTTCTCTGATGTTCACACTGTTTTAACCATTTACTTAATTGATTTTTAATAGTATGTTTAAGTCTTTAAAATACAAAACAATAATTTTATGTTTTAAAGAGAACCATGGAGGAATAAATGGCTTCAAACTGTGCAAATTTCAAAATCAAAAATAGAACAGCTACATAGAGAACTGATACTTTTTCATCTACTCTACTAGTCAAGCAAATCATTACAACATCCTATTTGATAGCCTGCCCAGAAAATGTGGTAGCCCTACTGAATTACAAGCAATGTGAGACTCATAAAGCGAAATCACATATATTATATTTTCCCCTAATAACATTTAAGGTACACTACCTTTGTAGCATAGTAAATTAGTATTATGAACACTGACTTGGCAAAATAGGCAATGAGATTTGGCAGGATTGAAAGATGTTGTTAAAATTTATGTGTTTGGGCAAGCCACAGACTCCCTTAAAAGTTTTGAAGCAAATACTTTCATATAAGTTTACTATTAGCATATATTTTAAAAAATAAACTAACTCTAAACAATTGCTGTTAGTATGTTTCTATAGGAAATGCAAAGATTTCCTTATTGAATACTCCCTACTCTCATAGAGTTTACTATCTAATTGACATAAAAATTTAGGAAATATATTTCAGACATAGAAACATATGTGCACATATAATCTATAAACCATAGTAAATGGAGCACATCCAAGGAAGGAAGAAAAGTTGAGGCACAGTTTAAAAATAAGTGAGTAAAAAAAAAAAATCACACTTTGAGTCAGCAAAGACGCACTGAAAATTATTCAACAAATAAAAATATCACTTGTAAACAAAGTCTTTATCTTAGTTAATTTTCACCCAAATTCAGTTCAATGAGACATCTTTAAAAATTATTGTTTGGTATGTTAACTCAATAGAAGTTACTTTTTTTTTGAGGGACAGAGTCTCATTTTATTGCCCTTGGTAGAGTGTTGTGGCGTCACAGCTCACAGTAACCTCCAACTCCTGGGTTTAGGTGATTCTCTTGCCTCAGCCTCCTGAGTAGCTGGGACTACAGGCACATGCCACAATGCCTGGCTATTTTTTGTTGCAGTTTGGCCAGGGCCAGGTTTGAACCCACCACCCTTGGTATATGGGGCCGGTGCCCTACTCACTGAGCCACAGGCGCCGCCCCCAGAAGTTATTCTTTTTTTTTCTTTTTAGTTATTTAACTCTGTTTTGTACGCCAACAAAGGTCCATGTGGTCTTGAGTAGAAACAAATTTTCAGATGTGTTGGTTCTTTATGGAAAGCTACCTACTATGTGTAGATTACCACAACCAATAATGCAAGGAGAAACAGCAGGGGGAATGTAAGCTGTGGATTAGGATACACGTAAGAGATCACTTTTAAGAGAATACTTTTTTTTTTGAGACCGAGCCTCAAGCTATCCCCCTGGTTAGAGTGCTGTGGCATCACAGCTCACAGCAACCTCAAACTCCTGGGCTCAAGCAAGACTCCTGCCTCCGCCTCCCAAGTAGCTGGGACCACAGATGTCCGCCAAAACGCCTGGCTATTTTTTGGTTGCAGCCGTCATTGTTGTTTTGGCAGGCTCGGGCTGGATTCAAACCCGCCAGCTCAGGTGTATGTGGCTGGCGCCTTAGCCACTTGAGCCACAGGCGCCCAGCCAAGAGAACACTTTTAAGTGGATAATAGAACACTTTTAAGTGTATGTTTATAAAGAAAAGGAAATGTGAATAAAAAAGAGAAACAGAGGGGTCATATTTTACATATGTAAAATCTATGATTGATTATACATATTCATATATGTTATCCATGGACATGTATAAATATGAGATGTATGATATATGGGTAATGAATATATATATTCATTCAGAAAAAGTTTGTAATGTACTTTGCTTATCAAAAGTGGTGGGCCCGCCAAACAACAATGATGGCTGCAACCAAAAAATGGCTGGGCGTTGTGGTGGGCGCCTGTGGTCCCAGCTACTTGGGAGGCAGAGGCAGGAGACTCGCTTGAGCCTAGGAGTTGGAGGTTGCTATGAGCTGTGATGCCATGGCACTCTACCCAGGGGGATATCTTGAGGCTCCGTCTCAAAAAAAAATAAAGTGGGGGGAAACTCATCAGCATTTCAACACTAGAAGGTCATTAAAATCTGGAAAGGCAGTTGAAGGAGGAGTGTGGACTCTGGCATGGGGGAAGAGGGTGGCCTAGAGAGCCTCTAATTTAGCTTCACAGAAGACTTGGCCAATTCTGGGGACCCTGTTTGCTTCCTAACTCTCTGTCAAAAGATAAATCTGTTTTTCTTTGTCTCACTATTTCTTCTCTCTCACTCACAATTTCTACAATATTATTTTCTATTTCTCATTTTATTTCATTGCCTAGAAAGAAGCCCTCAATTTGTCATGGGGGTCAGGAATAGAACCCGAGCCTATCAACTCATCCCTCTGGTGATGTGCTGAAGCTGGCTCTTACAGGCCCAATTCTATGCCTCTTTTCCCAACTTTGTGGTCATCATGTTGATAGCTTGAAATTGGCCCTGATGGGAGTATTTACACTAAGGAAATTGGCAAATGCTACAAATTAAGATGTTTGAGGAAATATTACAGCAAAGTCAACTCAATCTTTTTCGTTAGAAGGCCAGAAACAGGCAGAAGGCCTCAGGCAAATACAGAGCATCTTGCTAAATGAAGAATTCAGATTTATAGGTCTCAAGTAGCAGTTACCACCAAAGACAAAGGAAGATGAAGTTGTGATGCTTTTCCTCCATTCTAACTAGCATTATTTCTTGCAATCATACTCATCTTCACAGAGTAAATGACTTCTGAGAATTGCCTTCCATTAATATATAGCCCAAGTTATCTGCATTGAATTAATTACATTGCTGTAAGATTTATCTTTAGGTGCTAGCTCTTAATTTTATATTTGGCGAATGACCTGAAACCATAGCATAGCACACAAATTCTTATTTTTGTGTTTTTTTTTTTTTTTTGAGATAGAGTCTCAAGCTGTCCCTCTGGGTTAGAGTGCTCTGTCGTCACAGCTCACAGCGACCTCCAACTCCTGGGCTCAAGCAAGTCTCCTGCCTCCGCCTCCCAAGTAGCTGGGACCACAGGTGCCCACCACAACGCCTAGCTATTTTGTGGTTGCAGCCATCATTGTTGTTTGGCAGGCCTGGGCTGGATTCGAACCCGCCAGCTCAGGTGTATATGGCTGGCGCCTTAGCCGCTTGAGCCACAGGCACCGAGCCAAATTCTTATTTCTGAACCACTGTTCCACACTGGCCTCTGTGTCATGCTTCTATGAACTCCAACTTACTAAGCCAAGTATTCCAAGTAAATTCCATTTACCATATTCTTTATCACAGTCTGACTTGGAAGGGAAAAAAAAAAAGAAAAGAAAAGCTTGATTCAGTTTCAGGGACTTCTTACTTACATAGACTGCTGTATACTTTAGTCACACAGGATTTCTACTGAGTATGTATTAACTAAGCTAATCTTTATTTGCTCATGGAAAACTTGCAAAAATGAAACTGACTGCACTTTATGTGTCATAAAATAAGTGGCAAGTAAAGAGAACAATATTTAGATGCCGATAAGACATTATACAAATACAAAGGCAAGATAGGTTTCATAACACAAATATATTGAGTTGTAATTACAATGAATATATTACTACTGATAGAAAATATTATCTAAATAATGCTAAAATAAAAATCAATGTTTTATTTCAGCTAATATTCTCAAATTACTAACTCTCTAGACAATGTTTTTCTCTGTGGCTTCCCAACAAACACCTTATGCTGTTTCTATGCTACATTAAATTCTTTTACAACATTAAATGTGCTCTATCTCCGTTTTTCCAGGTGTTAGACAAGTCTACGTCTGGAGGCGGGGAGGGGGCAGTTATTTAACGAACATGTTTTGACTACTACTGTATGTATAAATCTTCCAGCATAGTTCTAGATGATGGTTTTCTTCTGTTGCTTCTATTTTCTCGGGAAAATAGGAAGTAAGATTGTGAACTAAAAGTGAGAATCAGAAAGGGCATTTTGGAAAAAAGAAAGTATGAAATAATCTTCCATGGGAGTGAGGGAGGAGAGGATGGGCCAGGATACATAGTATGTTTACTGGGTAGCACTGATGGTCCCTTTGAGGACAATGGCTGTGCATGTAATATTATTCCAGCACCACTCAGCTGTGTGGGTGCAGGCACAGAGTACGCAGAGTAGTATTTAACCAGGATGATCTTTTGCCAAATACATGTGAAGAAGTGAGAGACGGCAAAGGAGTAAGTGTATACATACAAGAGAGTGATAATAATGATTGACCAAGGGACGTAAGCATGGAAGGAGGGCACTGAGAACGGGGCAATGGGGACATAGTGCTAAGACCAGAGGCATCTTAGTCCTTTTGGAGTCAAGATACAAAAAGAACAGAGGTAGAAAGATAAGAGATGGAGTTAACATTATGATAACTATTCAGTTTCATTTTTGAAAAATATATAGTCATTACTAAAGTTTGGATTTTCTTTCTCTTCCTCCAGTGTCTAGCATAACACATGGTACATCATCTGTGAATTAAATAAAAACATTGAATTAATAAAACTTTATAATTGAGAAATACCAAGTACGTGAAGCATAACCACATGGATAGACAACACATTCACCAGTTCCTGAACTAGATAGAGGGGATATTTTCTTTGTTCTCATTGTATGTACGTATCTTCAACATTCATTCACACCGTAAGTAGTTAGTGTATTTAATAGTCAATGTATGTCATATGGAAATGCAGAAAGTTTTAAATACTGAATATAACAATAAAATAAATAAATATAGGTCTCCAAAGATGAGTTTTTTCCCCTAAAAATCAAAATAATGCTGCAATTAAATAGTTGTAATCTATAGTACTAAGTTCTCAAAAGTAAATGGGCACATTTCAAACTCATATTCCAAGGCAAAATTAGATAATAATTAATAAAACATAATTTTTGGTAAAAATTGCATGTATATGAGGTACACATGCAATTTTGTTAGATGCATACATTACATCGTGGTAAAGCCAGGGCTTTTAGGGTGTTCATCACACAAATAACATACATTATATCCAGTAACTAATTTCTCATCATCCATCCCCCTCCTAAGTCCTGACCTGTCATTCCAGTACGTCCATGTGTGCACATTTTATAGCACACACTTATAAGTGACAGCATGCCATATTTGACTTTCTGTGCCTAGATTGTTTCACTTAAGACCTCCTCCAATTCCATCCATAATACTGCAAGAGAGATAATCTAGTTCTTTTTATGTCTGAGTATTATATAATGTGTGAGTCTATCTATCTATCTGGTATCACATTATCTTTATCCATTCATCCATTGGTGGACACTTAGGTTGATTCTATATCTTTACTATTATGAATAGTACTGTATTAAACATACTAGTGCAGGTATTTTTTTTTTTTTGACATTGATTTCTTTTCCTTTGGTTCAAATGTATTCCAATTTTTAGTTTTCTGGGAAATCTCCATACCGTTTTCCATAGAGTACTAATTTACATTCCTTCTGACAGTGTATGAGTTCCTTTTTTTCTGAATCTTTGCCAGCATGTTTTTTCTTTTTAATGGTAGCCATTCTGACCAGAGTAAGATTATATTTCATCACAGTTTTGATTTGCATGTCTCTGATGTTTAGTGATATTGAACATTTTTTCATAAACTGATTGGCTATTTGTAATTCCTCTTTTAAGAAATCTCTGTTCATGTCCTTTGTGTACTTTTTTAATGAGATTATTATTGTTGCTGAATTGTTTGAGTTCCTTGTATATTCTGAATATTAGCTCCCTGTTAGATGAATGGTTTGCAAGTATTTTCTTCCATTTTGCAGGCTATGGAAGATTATTTATGTTGATTATTTCTTTTGTTGTACAAAAGATTTTTAGTTTAATTATGCTTCATTTGTCTATTTTTGTTTTTGTTGCTAGTGCTTTTGAGGTATTACTCAAATGTTCTTTGCCTAAATTAATGTCCAGAAGTGTTTTCTGTAGGATATCTTCTTGTATTTGTATATTCTGTATATTTTGAGTCTTATGTTTAAGTATTTTATCCATCTTGAGTTTATTCCTGTATATGGTGAGAGAGGTCCAATTTATCATACTTTTGTATATTAGATATCCAATTTTCCTAGCATCAATTATTGAAGAGGGTGCCTTTTCCCTAACATATACTGTATTTCATTTTGTTAAAGAACAGTTAGCTATAAATATGTGCCTTTATTTCTGGTTCTTTATCCTATTCCCTTCATCTATGTGTCTATTTTTATAGCAGTACCATACTATTTTAGTTATTGTAGCCTCGTAATATAATCCAGTTACTGTGATACCTTCAGTATTGCTCCTTTTGTTCTGGATTGCTTTGACTATACAGGCATTTTTGTAGTTCTATGTGACTTTTACGATTGTTTCTTCTAAATGACCTTTGTATTTTGATAGGGATTATTTCAATCTATAGATTTATTTTGGCAATATAGTAATTTTAATGATATAAATCCTTCAGATCCATGAGCACAGGATGGTTTTCCCATTTATTTGTGTTACCTACAATTTCTTTCATTGGTGCTTTGTAGTTTTCCTTGTAGGGATCTTTCACATCTTTGGTTGAATTTATTCCTAGATATTTTAATTTATTTGGTTGATTTTATTCCTAGGTATTTTAGTTTAAATGAGATTGCCTTCTTGATTTCTCAAGTAGATCATTATGAATATATAGAATCTTTTCTGATTTTTGTACATTGTTTTTGTATCCTGAAACATTCCTGAATTCATTTACAAAATCTAAGAGCTTTTTGTGAAGTCTTTAGATTTTCCTAGATAAAAGATCATATCATCAGCAAGCAGGGATAATTTGACTTCCTGCTTTCCAATTAGTATGTATTTATTTCGTTCTTTTGTCTGATTGCTCTTGCTAGAACTTCAAGTACTTTATGTTAAATCAGAGTAGTGAAAGAGAGCATCCTTGTTTTCTTCTACTTCTTAGAGTAAATTCTTCCAAGTCTTCCTCATTCAGTATGTTAGCTGTGGGTATGTCACATACAGCCTTTGTTAATTTTAGGTTTGGTCATTCTATGTCTAGTTCATTAGAAGTTTTTTTCATCATGAAAGGATGTTGAATTTTATCAAATGCTTTTACTAGATCTATTGAGATAATCATATAGGTTTTGCCCTTAATCTATTTGTGATGTAACCCACTTATTAATTCACATATGGTGAACCATCCTTGCATTCCTGGCATAAAACACATCTGATGTTGGTGTATTATTTTAGATGTGCTGCTGGATGCAATGTGCTAGTATTTTTTTGGAGGATTTGTTTGGTTTTGGTATCAAGGTATAAGGGTGACACTGTGCTCATAGAATGAGTTAGGGAGAATTACCCCATCCTCAATTTTTTAGAACAGTTTCAGAGGGATTTGTAGTAGTTCTTTGATGTTAGATAGAATTTGGCTATGAATACATCTGGTCCTGGACTTTTCTTTGTTGGGAGACTTTTTTAAATTACTGATTCAATCTTTATTGGTCTATCTAGGTTTTCTATTTCTTCCTAGTTCAATCTTCAAAGGTTGTATATTTCCTGAAATTTATTTACTTCTGACAAATATTCTTGTTTGTGAGTGTACAGTTGTTTATGGTAGTCTCTGATGATCTTTCGTATTTCTGTGGTATCAATTATAATGTCTCCTTTTTCATTTCTGATTATGTTTAGTTTAACCTTCTCTGTTCCCAGTTTAACTTGTGGCTGATCGATCTTGTTTATCTTTTTTCAATTCATTGATGCTTTGTATTGTCTCTATTTTATTTAGTTTTGCTCTGACCTTTATTTCCTTTCTCCTGCTAATTTTAACTTGATGGAGACCATTCTGCTCAAGTTAGGTTTGGTTTATTCTTCCTTTTCTAGTTTATTTGAGGTGGATTGTTAGATTGTTCATTTGTGATCTTTCTACTTTTTTTGATGTCAGCATTTAATGCTATAAACTTCTCTCTTCACACTGCTTTTTCTGTGTCCCACAGGTTTTGATATGTTGGAAACCCACATTTCCAAGAATTTTCTCATGTTATCTAGAAAAGGCAACCCCAACTTTCTTTCAAGCAATTTAAAATGTGTCTACACTAAAGAACCTCTTCATGAATGTAGATTCTAACTCTGACAATCTACTTTGGAATTCTACAGGGTGCCTACAAAGTCTAAAAACATAGATGTACAAACAAATGTCATCAAGGGCATTATCAATGTATAAAAAAGCAAATTAAATTTATCTATTTTCAAAACACATGAATAATATATTGATAAACTTTGCTGGAGAGGTATGACTTCTATATTCAGCCAGTGACTAGATTTAACTATCAGATAATTTTTAAAGAGAGTAAAATATGAAGAGCAGTACTATTTTATAACTCTGATTTCTTCATGTGCTACTTTGTTGATACAAGGATCAATTTCTTCATTTTTCTCTTATATAATACAGTACATATAGGCAATGTGTTAAACAATGGCAGAAACTAAAACAAGTACCTATAATCCAAGGAACAATCTTCTAGTATCACTAAAATCTATTCCCTCTTTCTTTCATGTTTCATGAAATCACAGCATTTTCTAGCCTATTTTGTATCTAATAATGCAATTAAGTTCTCACTTAATTGGAATGTGAGAGCTCCTAAAACAATGAGTATGTCTCATCTATGCCCAATCCCTACTTCCTGTTAAAGGGAACTTCAATATGACAGTGATTCAAATTATACCTTACAGATGACAAAATAGTGCCCTATGGGATGGTGAAGCAACTTTGACTAGGTTCATTCAAACTGGGCCTCAGGCTTTTATTGCCTCAGAATGGGGTTGAGAGCACTAGTAATTGATACCCAAATCTAAGGATATGAGATTTAAACTTGATGGGGAAGATTCAGCTGACATTGGGCCATTACATAATTATTAAAATGAGCAAAGAGTCGGAAACGCCATTGTCTAGAAAAAATGAAACACTGTATTGCAGAGTTTAATTTATTCAGTATGTGTTTTCACACAGCACCAAAGATATTCTTAAAAGAGGATATTTGTTTTTAAAATGGTGTTTGGGGTGGTGAGCACATATTTCATGTTTTCTGTTTTACCTTACTTGTGAAAGGCTGGAGGAATGTGTGTGAGAAAAACAATGCTTTCTTATTCATTCAGGTAGTCAATTCCAACAAAAATAATTTGTCAGGACTCTTTTGGTTGCTTGAGACAAAATTCAATACCAACCAACCTAAACATAAAAGGGGAATTTGTTGGCTCATAATTGAAATGACGGAAATGGCAGGGATGCTTGGCTCTGAGACTTTCTCGCCTCTTCCCTGCTTGTCTCTGCTTGTCTTTATTACCTCCTGCAGAAGAGCTTTCCTAACACAAAGAAGCAGAGCCTCCAGTTCCCATCTTATCATCTTTAAGATGTAAGAGGCAAGCAAAATTCTTCTTTGCTTGTGCTTACAAAAAATTTTCTCTAGGAGGGCTTTGAATGGCCTCATTTATTCACATGTGACACCAGGTCAACCCCCAGCTAATCATTGTGGTCAAGAGGATGGGAACATCTGACTGGTGGAGCTTTGGTCAGATGTGCACCTCTGCATGGAGGACTAGAGAAGAGAAGTTTGGGTTTTAAAACCTCTTTGTAACATCTCTTTCTTTAAATTTGGAAATGATAAGACTCTGTTTAGAATATGTATTTAAACAACACTCCTGTTGCTTTGTACTCTAAGTCACTTTTAACCCTAATTAACCGACTTCTTTCCACACTACTAACAACCCAGTGACAATGGTACTGAGAATAATTAGTTGTACTTCATCTCAAAAAATACCTTCCTATTAGGAGCTATAGTTTATAGTTTAGTTATTCTATATTCCTGTGAGATTAGCAAACGTGGAAAGGAAAGGAAATGGCTCAAGTTTTAAACACATATATACTTCATAAGATGTTATGTTAACATGTGGATAGGGTCCTAAATCACTTAAACTTGTTGTTTATGAAGCATTTATCATATCAGGAAAGGTGTGCAGAAATAGAGAAGACATGATCCCTGCACGAAAGGTTTACATAATAACTCTGGAAGCCATTGCAATAGGGCATCACGATTATTAAAACCATGAACCGCTTCCTGGAGCGGCAAACGGGGGTAACCTTGGCTGCATGTTACAATCCACAATTCAATTTGGCATAGCATCTTGCATAAAAGTGTATCCCAAACCACTTTACAGAAGTGAAATTTCCATTCTCAAGCCAATATATGCTATACATTACAGAACAGCTGTGTGCAAACATTGCCTCATGGAAAAAAGAAATCTAAGGCATTAGGTCATGAGATGAAAATCCAGAGGAGCATTTAGGAGGCATGGAGCACTACGGCAAGACGAAGCAAAATGGGGAGAGACTGCCGAGAAAGGGCACAAATTACTCTGCAAGATTTAGAAATGGGTCTTTGATGAGTTAAAGATATATCAAACACTTTTTTCCTAGAAAATGTTGAGTGAGACAATCTTTTTATATAATCCAAAGGAGTAGTAGAAGTTAAATAAACAGAAATAGTATGAGATGAAGACCAGCAAACATTCCAAGTAGTGGTACAATTAGATAGGATCAGAAATCTCATGGCTGTGGCTCAAGGAGTAGGGCAATGGCCCCATATACTAGGGGTAGTGGGTTCAAGCCTGGCCCCAGCCAAAAACTGCAAAAAAAGAAATCTCATAGTCATAATATAGCATAAAGGCAATAAAATTCTATATTTTGAGTCAATTTGAATTATGGTAAACTATTGTCCACAATGACCAGAGGAAGAGATTGGCACTCGAGGTAATTTCATAAGCATAAATAATATACAAGAGCTCCATGTTTGAAAATAAACAGAATTTTATAAAATATATTTAACATTAAATCAATTAGATTAAACACTTTAAGAATCTTGTCTGGTTTTAGGAAACCATAAAACACCAATTTTCATTTTATCTTTAGTCCTAAAAATTCCAGAATGAAGAATTGTATCTGACATATGACAAATTACAGAGTGTGACATACTTAAACTGAATTCATAATATAAAATCCAGCTTTAAAACTTAATTTAAGTGGAAATTATTCCCAAAAATATGCAGGGAGGCAAAAAATCTGACTATTTAGGTGTTCTATAATTGAATAATAGTAAAATATTTTGAAAACTTCAATTTCTCCATTCTGAATGTTCAATTAAAGCTAAAGTTTCCACCTCAAGTGTCACCTAGGTAACAAATTAGTCTTCTATGTACTGTGTGTATAGCAAGCATTATTCAAGTTCCATGAACTCCAAGGCTACCCATTTAACAAGGGATTTACAAAACTCATTAAATGTTATGTACTCTTTTAAGGGGATATACTTTTGAGTATTGGAGTTTTCTGCATAAAAATATGATTAACTCTGCATCGAGTATAAGTTATTTTTGTTTGGCATTTACCCATTTAAATTTGGCAGGTATCTCATTTTACAAAATGCATGTAATAGTATGCAGGAAAAATAAAGAAAGTAAATCCAGACCGTGTTACTTCCCCAAATGTTGAAAATATGCTGAGGAGCTTTCCCGAGACTGCTCTGATAAGGGTCCCAACTACACTGCTGTAGTTGTCCTGTCTAGTCTCAGCCTCATCCCTGACTGGCCGTGCTGGTGGGACTGGGACGGTTGGGGTCAAAGATGTCTATTCAGCCTGGGCAGGCTCGTCCCCAGTGTCTGCTGTCTCCACTGTGTCCTTCTTTAAGGACGGAATGTCACATCAACAGCCTCATACTTTTACACGTATGCACACAAGAAAGCTCTGAAAACCTGGGATTGAGCTTTGGATCAAGTTTCACAAATCACTTATTCCAGGGGTTCTTAACCTGTAGTTGGACTTTTGAAAGAGAAAAGTGTCCATGGACTATTGGAAATTACATGATAAATTGATTTCTGGGGTTTGTTGTAGCAGTCATTTAATGGCAAGAATGGTCATCTGTGACGTTTGACAATTTCTCCAAATATTCTGTATCCTTAAAATGTTTAAAAACTACTCAGTGAGCTTCAGTTTCCTCCTCTATAAATGTGAATAAAAATAATAGGTGTCCTACTGGCCTCAGAGAGTTCCCTGGAGGAGCAATTTAAACGCCATGTGGAGGCGCAGTGTGAATAATCACCAGTCCGCTGTTACCAGCCTTGCCGCTCTTACTTTTTACCAATAGTGTGAATATTTCTGGTCACATAGTATTATCCACAAGGAACTCAAAATCTTTTATCTTCCTTTTGAGAGCCATGTCATAGCTCACCCAAGCGGTAAGCAATGAAAAGAAGATTGAGGCACCATCCCCAGAAAATGGAGATAAAAAACAGGTGTGTTTTGTTCAGTGCACATAGTATTCTTTAAAAATAAATCCATTGTCAACATTTAAAAATAGAGAGTTTTCATGTAATAAATAATCAGCTTTCTAGCTTACTTGAAAAATTAGGCTATCTGGCCTCCTTAACTCACCCTCTCCAAGGCCAAGGTTGTCTGTCAGGAGCTGAATACAGGGACATGTGCCATCCACAGCTGAATCTGGCTCCAGTGTGGACTGCTCGGCCATGTAGCTGTCCTTAGCCTAAAGGCAATCCTAAATCAGAGCTGAACATAATCACTTTGCTTTGAAGACATATTTGCAAGGTATCACTCCAATCCTTTTTTTGTTCTTAGAAAGTTGTTTCAAACTAAAACTATAAAAGAGTTAGAATAAACATTCAGGCAATCAAAGACAAACTGTATTTTCCACATATATTGGGGTTTTTTTGGGTTTTTTTTGCAATTTTGGCTGGGGCCGGGCTTGAACCTGCCACCCCCAGTATATGGGGCTGGTGCCCTACTCCTTGAGCCACAGGTGCCACCCACATATATTGTTTTTCCTAAAAGTGAATTCTTGCCCTTTAGAAGAACATCCTCTGACAGGAAAAGTGAATGGCAAGCCCCTTGACATGATTATAAGATCCAAGAAAGAGTCAGGATATGTGACTGGGAAAAGCCATAGGCTTAGGGGATGGGAAGTCTGACCCTAAAGCATAATTTGACTATGCACAAGTCCATGGGTACAGAGAAATAAACAGATTGCTCACATATCATCTGGAAGAATCTGAAATATATCAGCAACCCAAAGAGCCTCCTAGTTTGGTCTTGAGCAAAAATGTCACTTTTAAGAATAAGAAAATTGTGAAATACAGAAATGGTATTTGTTTCCCTTAAATTTCACAGGTTATAAGAGTTTCATAAGGCTGACTTTTCTCTGGAACTTAAGAGGAGGGAGAGTCACAACGAGAATTGAAAATGCACGGTGAGTAAGGGGTGAGAAGTTCCTTTTTAAAAAATTTCCATGCTTATTTTTAATTTTTATTTCATTGCTTTTTTTTAGGTTGTTGTTGAGACATAGTCCCACCTTATGCCCCTAAGCAGAGTGCAATGGCATCATAGCTCACTGCAACCTCAGACTCGAGTTGTGGGCATCCCGCTGCCTCAGGCTCCGGAAGCCGCTGGGATTATAGGTGGTCAATGCAGTGCCCAGCTGGGTTTTTCCTTTTTTTTTTAGGAGCTCTGGGTCTTACTCTTACTCAGGCAAGTCTTGAACTCCTGAGCTCAAGCAATTCTCCCTCCTCAGCCTCCCACGGTGCTGGATTACAGGTGTGAGTCACTGTGCCTGACGGATTGGGAAGTTCTCGATCTCTCTATTAAATCAAATGTTCTCTCATGTTATTATGGGCTCTAAAACCGTAAGTTGGTTGCTATGTATTACTTATTGGAGGAAAAATGATAAATCTTCTAAAATTATTTCACAGAAAAAAAAAAAACAGAAGGATAATGGTATAAGAAAACCTATTTAGAGGCTCTGTGCCTGTGGCTCAATCGGCTAAGGTGCCAGCCACACACACCTAAGGTGGCGGGTTCGAATCCCCAGCCCAGGCCCACCAAACAACAATGATGGCTGCAACCAAAAAATGGCTGGGCGTTGTGGTGGGCGCCTGTGGTCCCAGCTACTTGGGAGGCGGAGGCAGGAGACTCACTTGAGCCCAGGAGTTGGAGGTTGCTGTGAGCTGTGATGCCGTGGCACTCTACCCAGGGGGATAGCTTGAGGCTCCATCTCAAAAAAAAAAAAAAAAATAATAATTTAATATATGATCTTTAAAAACTTTCTCAGCACACCTAAGATCCTCTCATGGCAAGCCAGTGTGCCTTGGCATACCAGTTGAAGATCACTATCTTAGCTATTCCCTGGGTGGAGTTCTTAACCATGCCCACACTGCAGTCTGTTTTCACCCATACTCAAGCACGCTGAGTGCAGCACCTGCCCACCCTTGGGTACGGTATCTCTTCCCACTCTGCTCTAGTAGCTAACCTCACATGTGTCAGAATTTAGCTGGCCCTTAGGTGAAGTGTTTACAAATACTCAGGTACACCAAGTTCAGTATCCACTCCCTCCCTGAAACCATGTTCTGCTCTCCTGCTCAGGGAACTGTCAGACACACCTGGCACCTAGATGAGGAGAAATTTTGGGGGGCTGGGAAGGGAGGGAAATGTGGGCCAGATCTGAAGAGTATGGTATGTCTTCTTCTGGGGGAAGGAGAACCCTGGGGCTATATGCCAGGGAGACACCCCTGACACTGGCCTCTCAGAAGGGTGCTGAGCTGACTTTCCTGCCCCACTGGCTGCTGAAGACATCAAGGAATGGAGGGTGGGCGGTGAGGTAGTGAGGCTCAACTCCAGCTCTCAACTGTTGTCCTAGCAGTCCCAGCCTTACAGCGGGGACAGGCAGCATGGCTAGCTACAAACTGGCTGAGGAGTACAGGGGGGATCAGCCTTGGAGGCAGCTTCCTCACTACCTCCTACTCCTAGGCCCTGTCCCATCTTACCCCTTTCCCTAATAGAGCTCAGGAGACCTAGACAGTAAGCTGCCCCTACCAGAACCCTAAGGCTCAGTTGTGCCCCTAAAAGCTGAAGTCCTATGGTTTTGAGGCTGCCTCTCTCTCCTGCTCCCAGGACAAAGGTTTGGGCTGGGACTGGGCAGATCTGGCTTATCTCATCATAAATATTTATCAGGCTCCTGGGGCCAGAGCCTACAGCTGGCTCGGAGGTGGGGGTGGGGGGCAGATGCTGCAGAAGGATCTCAAAGCTCTACCCTAATGAGGGTGCTGTGAGAGGAGACTGCCACCTGGGCCTTGGGATCCTTGGGGAGGAGGAGGACAGATGGACAGCGGGACAGAATCCCAGTGAGCCTCAGGGAGTTGGGCATAATCCAGCAAGCAGACCTCCCTGTGCACCCCAGGAATGTGGGGGAGGAAGAGTCTGAGGAGGCCAAGGGTATGGGAGACATGGCAGCTTCCTCCAGGGACTGTCCTTTCATAGTAGATTGTCTCCCCACCATCTCCCTCTCCCCAGGTTGTACCCTCACTCTCATCACAATCCTTCCCGAACTATGCCGCCCAAGTGTCCTTGAAGCTGTGGCCACAGCTCCCACTGTGCTCCCACATAATCATCCTCTCAGAGCTGTGCTCCTACAAAGATTCTGTCTCTGCATAGCTGTGCTCCTCCATATACCCTCCACAAGGACTACCTCATACAAACCTCTCCCCTCTTCTCACCATCTCGCCTAACCCCATACCCTCCACCTCTACAGCCCCCACTCTTTTTTTGTGTGTGTGCAGTTTTTTGCCAGGGTTGGGTTTGAACCCACCACCTCTGGCATAGGGGGCCGGCGCTCTACTCCTTTGAGCCACAGGTACCACCCTCTTTTTTTTTTTTTTTGAGACAGTCTCTCTATGTTGCCCTCAGTAGAGTGCTGTGATGCCACAGCAACCTTAGACTCTTGGGCTCAAGTGATTCTCTTGCCTTAGCCTCCCAAGTAGCTGGGACTACAGGTGCCTGCCACAATACCTGGCTATTTTTGTTGTTGTAGTTGTCATTGTTTAGCAGGCCCAGGCCAGGTTTGAATCCGCCAGCCCTGGTGTATGTGGCTGGCAACCTAGCCACTGAGCTATATGTGCTGAGCGCCCCCAGTCTTCTTGAACTGTGCTCTGATCTTTCTGGAATTGTGCCTCCCAAAATGAGCCTCCCTATTCTTCAGAGCTGTGCTCACTACACACTCAGAAGCCCCCACCTTCAGTCACCATGAGCTCCTTTCTTTGTTGATAGGACCACAGGTATTGGAAACACCTGCGTGAGCAGAGCAAACTCCCATGGAGGGTTTCCCCCCTCCCCTTGCCTCTGTTCCAGTGCTCCTGTGTGCCACAGTGCAGCTCCCCCCTCATTGACATGCTGGTGGGCCCTACAGGTGGAATCAGAGCTCTTCGCTCAGAGCTGAGCTGCACAGCAGGAATCTGGGAGTCTTTGTTTCCCAAGTCCTGGGGGAGTAGGGGAGCTTGAGGCAGAGAGGGTGTGTTTTGGGGCCTAGAGCCTCCTCCTCCCTGCCACAGGCAAGCACAACTAGATAAGCGGGGCAGCCCAAGCCAGTGAACACCCCAGAAGATAATGAGGGGTATGGGGGAAGGGACAGCCTTAGGCACAGCCTGGAGGTGGGGGTGGGAGGCTGCCTCCCAAAGCCCAGAGTGCTCATTAGTGGAAGCCTAGGGGGAGAGTCAGCTAAGTGGGTCAGTGCCCCTCCCCCAGCCTTCCTGACAGGTGTGGCTGGGAAGGAGGATTGTTAGTCTATTGTCCCCCAGTGAAGTCAGTCCCATTCGGAGTCCCTTCCCCCTCCAACCCTCCTCCATGATCTCCTTTCCCCTAAGTCCCCCCCTAAGCCCCATTTCTCCAACCCCCCTTCCTGAGCCCCTGCCCCTCACAGAGTCCCCACCTCCTTCCAGAGATCTCCCTTTACTCCCTGAGACCCTCTCTAAGGCTTCTTCCCCTGTCTAAGACCCCACCCCCACCCCCGCCACAATTCCCTCCCCCACTCCAGGTGCTGGCCCCTCCGCCAGCCTCCCCAAGGCATCTTCCAGACTGAGCCACACCTGGGAGAAATTGAAATCTTAGATTCTTCTCCTACCCCCTCCAATGAAGCAGACATCCCTGTCCTGGCCACAAAAAGCAGTAAAACACAGCTCCACTGGGGCCAGCCTGAGAGCTGTGCCAGAACAAGCATCCAGATTTGGGGAGGAAGCCAGGAAGGGCACGCAGTGGGCTCCAGACTTGAGTTTTTCTGGCCCCCACCCCCAGCAGCCAAGTGACCCTGGGCTTCCACTCTGGGGTCTCAAACTCCCCCTCTTGCCCCTACAGTCATGAAGATGATCTTCCTGGCTAATCTATCTCAGGAGTGTGGTGGGCAGGAGAGGGAGGGGATCTCAGAGGCGGGGTCTTCTCTGTACAAGGCCTTTCAGAAAGACAGAGTCAGCCTATGTTCCTCTTTCCAAATCATAGTGGAGCCAGATGAAGTAAGATGTGCTGTCTGACTGTCAGCTGTACCAGCCCCTGTAGTCCCCAGTCTTTGGCCAGGCCCCTGCTTGATCAAGGACCTTTGCTCAGGCTTTGAGAAACTTCTGTACTGGCTCACCTGGTCCCACGACAGGGGTTAGACTATGGATGACTCTGTCACCCTTAATGTTGCCAGGACACAGTTCTGGGAGAGTAAATGACTGTCCTGTCCCCACCAATCCACACCCCAGTCCCAAGGTCACTGCCGCCTGACTAGTCTGCGTCTGGCTGCACAAGAGTTAATCTCATGGTGCCCCCCCCCCCACAGTGTGCACAAATTCCAGGAACGCTTTCCATTAAGGAGGCTCTGAGCAGATTTCATTTACATTAATAAGAACCAGAGAAATCTGCGGGGTGGGGGTGGGGGTGGCACAGCCATGTCTTTGCTGCTCAGTTTGCGTTTGAGTCTGATAGAGTCTAAGGGATTCTAGCTGGGGCTCCTGGCCTTAGAGGAAAGGCCCAGCCATGCTGGTGTTGATGTGCTAGGTATCCAGTCAGTCCTGAGAGATTTGTGTCTGAGGGAGCATCACAGCCCAGCTGATTCTGGAGACTCCCAGTCTGAAGGGGGTAGCAAAGCCAAGTCTTGGGTAGGATAGGACACCAATCCATGGAAATGATGAGGGTCAGAGCCCTGGATGTTGAGCTCTCCAGCCAGGGTATGCTGCTGTCCATCTCCGAGCCTCAGTTTACTAGTCTGTTTGAGAAGGCTGCTCCTTTCTCCCTCTTCTCCCTGCTGGTGTGGCTGCAGATATTAGAAGGGAGAGTTCTGGGCCTTGACTAAGTCTACTTAAGGAGCATGTGCCAGTTCCTTAATCTCCTCCCCTCTCCAGCTCTGCTTCTCAACCCTACAGATGAGCAGTGGCTGGCCTATTTGGACCTGTTCAGTGAGCTAAGAAGCCTGTTCTGGGTGGAAACCCCCAAGATCCACCCACCTGGAAAGGGGAAGATTTGGAGTGACAGAGTGTATGTACAAGGGTGTGCCTGCTGGGTGGTGGCTTGTGTTCTGCCTCGCTGGGGCCCTGGGGGATCCCTCTCTCTTCCCAGATCCCAGCCAGCTGCCAGACCAGGTTTCCTTCCTTGGAGATAAGAAGAACATTTGAATCCCTCCTCCTTGGGCAGAAGCCAGGCTGCACTTGCACTCAGGGGTGAGCTTTCTTTCTTTCTTTTTTTTTTTTGGTTTATTTATCAATAGTTTATTTATCACTCATATTCATAGCTCAGGAACACAGGTCAGTGACAAATGTCTATATAAATCAGCCCAAAGAAATTCTTTATATTTCAAAATTATTTTACGCTCTGAAAGACAGCAGCCTTCCTCACCTCCTCAA